>JAODPA010098484.1:0-49641 GCA_025585075.1 Nepenthes mirabilis
TATATATACCTCACGTATACTGTATAACTATACATATGTGTTCATATCCACTTTGTCGCCGTCTTCGCCCATTGTACAGTTTTTGGTCGGCCCAAACAGGGCGTAGTGTTCTGTTCTTCACATTCCCTTCCGATTCTAACCATAATTGGAGAGAATCCTAACTTTTATCTTATAAAATTTAAAATAAGGATTCTTTTGTAACACAATATACTAATTCTTACACCCAATCCAGAGTGAAGTTTTCGGAACCCCACTGTCAGAGCCATGTGCTCTATTTTGCCACATATTGGCTTGTAATAAAATACGGCCAATTCCCTCAAAATACAAACATGCAACGGAAGAAATCAACATCAACAATGAGAAGATGATGATTTACTTGCAACAATTAGAGGATTACTTGCAAAGGAGTCTCAAATCAACTTGTATGATTAATGAGAAATGCCAACGATGGCGACTTCTACAATCTCGACGATATTCCTTGACAGCAGCAACAGTGGAAGACCTTTGGCTACGCCTTTCTTGCTCTTGCTCTCCCTAATTTCGCTCGTAACCACACTCAAAGAAGAAAAAGTAGAAGAAGAAGGAGGAGAAGAAGAAGAACACAATGATTTTAAAGGAATGAGGGCAACTAAAAAGAGCAAGAACGAAGCTGGCGACCGAGAGGAAAGAGGGAAGTAGCTATTCCAACTGGTCGGTAGGAGAAGGAGAAGGCATCGCAGTAAGATCGGCTGGTCATTTCTCCCTCTTTCCTCTTCGTTCAATTGCTTCCCTATTTTTCCTCTTACTACAGTTGTTGTTGTTATTATTATTATTATTATTATTATAACCTTTAAAAATAATCAAACATTTATTATATAATTTATATTAAATTTAAAAATATTTGGGATGTCATAATAGTAATCCAGGGACAAGCAAGAAATCTTGAGCTCTCCTTGCATAAATAAGCAAGAAGCAATGCAAATTTCCAATGGTGAAAATTGGATGTGGCCCTACTGAAGGTATCTCACAAATGGATCCCTGCCGAAAAACTCAGACAAGGTCAAGCACATAAAACAAACAGTTGGCTGGCATACCATTGTGGATGGAAAGTTATACTTCCGGGGTATTCTACCCCTTACTATCCGTGTCTTACGTTGGAGGAGACCGACTACGCATTGAGCGAGGTCCACCTTAGAATTTGTGGGTCACACATCGATGACAAGAACCTTGCCTTCGAGGTGATGCGCCAATGGTACTACTTGCCAATTATGAAAAATGACACAGTGGAGTTCATAAAAAGATGTGAGAATTGCCAAGTCCATGGCAACCTTCCCCACCAACTGCCCACGAAGCTGAGAGCCATCTAGGCACCCTGGCCATTTGCACAGTTGGGGCTCGACATTCTTGGCCTGTATTCTATTCTGTCTAGACAAAGGAATTTATTTGTGGTGGGAATCAACTACTTTACGAAGTGGGTCGTAGTCGCCTTGTTGGCCCGAATAACCAAACAAAAGGCTACGGAATTGTCCAGTAGAACATAGTCTACAGGTTTGGGACTCTTAAGGTTATCATGACCGATAATGGAACCCAATTTATCGGCAAGCGTTTCACCAAGTATTATACCAATTTGGGAGTCAGGTTGATCCACACTTCAGTAGTGTATCCGTAAGCAAATGGACAAGTGGAAGTCGTCGACAGGACATTACTACACGGACTGAAGACCAAATTGGAATACACAAGGGGCTCCTGGGTAGATGAGCTGCCTCTGTATTGTTGTTGTGCTGGACAACGCCCAAAGAGCCGACGTGTGAGATGCCTTTCAGTCTGTGCTACAAACTAAGGCTGTAATTCCGATCGAGATCGGGTTCCTCAGTCTCCGGGTCAAGGCTTTTGACCCGCTCGGTAACTCTCAACGGCTTAGAGAACATTTGGACTTGTTAGAGGAAGCACTGGATGCAGCCAGGATGTGTACGACCGCTTACCAACAGTGAATTTCCCAATATTACAATAAAAAAGTAAAGCCACCACAATTTGAGGTGGGAGACCTAGTCTTACGAAACATAGAGGCCACTGGAAAGGTAGCCAACATGAACAAACTTTTCCGAAATTGCGAAGGCCTTTTCCTCATCTTAGCCGTTCTGTGGAGTGGAGTGTATAAGTTTCGATTGTAGAACGACAAGTTAGTTCCAAGGACGTGGAATGCCATCCATTTGTAAAAGTATTACCAATAAGGTTAGCACCAGGCCCAAGTAGGTCACGCGTGTGCTAGAGATTGCATGTAATATTGTATCACGTTTGATAAAATGATTCATATTTCACATACTTCTGTTGTTTCTATTCTTTTTCTTTCCATGTGCATACTTGTGTGAAATTGTATGAAAACAAACGACCTACTTTGCACTTAAGTCGGGTTGGATTTCAATTACCAGCAGTTAAACCTTGGTCGCATACCAAGCGGCCCGTAAGTGGTCGAATTAAACCTTAGTCCCATACCAAGCAGCCTGTAAACTGTCGTATTAAATCTCAATCCCAAATCGAGCAACCCATTAGTGGTTGGATTAAACCTTGGTCCTATACCAAGCGGCTCGTAAACAATCGGATTAAATCTTGGACCCAAATCTAGCGGTCGTAAGTGGTCGGATTCAACCTCAATCCCATACCGAGCAGCTCGTATGCTGTCAAATTAAACATTAGTCCTATGTCAAGCGGCCCGTTCGCTGTCGAACAAGAAACCTTAGGGGGCATTCACAGCTCACGTGCAACAACATTCTCTCATAGGAGATAGCACCATCAGTTAACAATGGTTAGTAGATTGGAGTTAAGCACGAAAGAACACCGTGTGCTCTAATAATAGGCAGGACGCCTGGGATTACGATCTAAGCGCCACCATCCAAGGCAAAGACATCATCAAGAAAAGAAGAGGTATACACTGCCGGTTTATATTCACAAAAATATGCAACGGATGAGGTAGCATGATTTGGCTCAGATATGCTTTTAGGGGCACTTGAAGGCCCCGTGTGTATAAGAAGTTATCTACACCTATGATTTATCTAGGTTACTACCCTAAGATGGAGGATCCCTTAGGGAACATGGCGCAGGCCTCAGGCCATGCCCAACTGGGTATGCGATCAACTCCGATCAACAAGAAGCTCCGACATTCCTCGAGTCCAAAAAGCCAACAGGGAAATGGGGGTCCGATAAGAAAACGATCCTCCTGTTGAAATGGATCCCCACCTAGAACTGCTCCTCTAGGGCGAGAACCACCTCTTCAGGGTGATGTCTTGTCCTTAGCTCGCCTTTAAGCATCGATATCCTCTCCATGGCTTGGGCATGTGCTCTAGAGACTTCCTACAGCCTGGCATTGGACTCCAAAAAGGCCTAGTCGAGGTAGTTATCCCGCACTTGACTCAATAGCGCGTCCCCAACTACGATGTTAACTTGATGTTCCATCTCCTTTGCTACAAGCTCGGTCCGAGCCCGTATCATAAGGCTACTACACAGCCTTATTTGTGTGGCTACATAACAAAATGGATATATCTAGTGAGGGGAACCAACATATTCAGGGCATGGAATTGCCCTCAAGATGACCTGGGGTTCAAGTTGTGGAATGCTCGGGTGGTGCCATTCCTTGATGGCGACCTCGTCAACGGCGTTCTCATCGTCATTCTCCATCTATATTCACCCGTCGCTGCTCCCCTCTTTGGTGGAGGGTTCTGGAAATGGGGAAGACGATGCTTCCCGTCCCAAACCAAGCTAAGTTGAAATATCGATCATGTCTCCATCAGCCATGGTGAGAGCAAAAGGCCTGTACGGGCAAGTGGTGAAAAGAATCGTAGAAGATGCCACTCTTAAATAGGCAAAACTTCTGCCAAAAACAACACCACAATAGAAATTGAAGGGTCACGTCACTTTTGTGCGAAGCAATGCGTGTCCTCACCTGGTTGAATCCGCCTGCAGCGTTTTAACAACAGATGTCACATCACATCATTGGGCAGCATGCCGATAGTCTACAATGGTCAAAGACAAAGTCACAACCAGCCCCGCCATGCGACAACCCAAACACAACATGGATCTCGGATACAAAAGTAAGCATGCCCGGCTAGCCAGCCGGTGCAAAAAAAAAAAAAAAGACAGCACACAAACAGGTAAATTAGCACATTTATGAAATGATTTTCTTTTTCATTAATGAATGGTGCTGTACAAATAGATGATACAATGGAGGAAAAACAAAATTCAAAAATACAAAAAGTGTCCCGGCTAGGGTAGGGGGCTTCTAGAAGGACACAAGGAGGGCTCCCCTCCGCCTTGGGAGAAGTTGGTAAAGTGGTCATGCTCCAGAGCCACGCGGTTCATGGGGTCAAAGAAGCCAATTGGAAAGTCGGGGACTACCATGGTGATAATCCGCCTGCAGAGGTGAATGCCTTTCCAAAGCCTAGCATTTAGCGCCTGGCTCACCTCCTATAGACATAGACAGGTAGTCATCTCGCCCTCAAACTTGGTGTTCTTTATTCGAAATTCGTTTGCCAGCTTCTCAGCATTGATGGCTCGAGTCTCTAGCCTCCTCAACCTCTCCTTCAGCTTAGCTAGTTCCCACGTGAGGGCAGTAGCCTCTTCGTGGTCTTGCTAGGCCTATGCGGTGGCAGCACTTGATATGCTCAAGATCCTCTCTGGCCGGACAATTTTCTCCTTCCTCTCATCAATCATCTCAACCCGCTGGTGTAGGCCCTTCATTAAGGCACTTACCAACTTCCAATCCTATAATTCCAACAAACAAAAAGAGGAGAGAGGTCAAACCACGCCGGCAGAATAGAAAGGAGGGAGGAAGTCTTCTTCGAGGAAATACTAAAATAAATTTATGCTTCTTCTTCCCAGCCATATTAGGCGCCTCAGGGCTTGGATGTGGGAGGTCCTTCAACGGGCTAACTGGAACGCTAAGCGTGGCAGCCTCTAGGACCATTTCCACCACAACCACCATTTCATTAGTGACACGAGCTTCCTCTACATGGGCCTCCATAGTGACGGGCGGCAAAAAACTAATCTCACCCGCATCCACCGAGTCTGCCGGCGGTGCTGCCACCGATTTTGCCTTCTCTCTGGTGACTAGTTCTACCGATTGCTCAACAACAAGTTCCCCAACTCTGCACTTGTTGGCTCCTCCGGCTCTCCATCTATAGGTCCGGCTAGTGCCGCAGATACATCGAACAATGGTAGCTCGACAATAGGCTCCTCAAAGGTGTCTACTGTAGCGCCTAAATCCAAGGGAGTAATGGGAGTCTCCACCCATGATAGCTCACCTACGCCCCCAGGTGCCCAACTATGCGAAAGTCAGTGGCAATGGAGGACGAGGAGGAAGGTGGAGCCAGTGCAGCCCACTTCCGAGAAGGGCTGCCAGAAGGATCTCCAATGACGAGAGCCCCAACCTTCCTCTTTGGCCTGGATGGCGCTTGGGGAGGAGCCTTTGCCTTTTGGGTTAGCGAGGGCGGCCCCAATGGGCTCACTTGATCTCTTTAGGGGACACGAGGTGGTCCCTCCTAAACTCGTCTAGATGTGCTCGGACCAACGCCACAAGTGGCTCAACGGCCTCCACATTTTCTCGTGAAAGCCTTCCGGTGAGAATCTCAAGCACGATGCCCCAATCCCTGGACAAGGGCCAGTCGTCAAAAACCCTTACAAAGAAAAATCGGTCCTTTCAGCTTTTTATGAACTCGTAGATAATCTAGCTGATGCGTAAACTCCTGGGGGAGAGCGAGATCCAATCCTCGCTCCATGTAAACCTAAAATTAACCCTCATCGCTTCCACAGATAACATCCTCGAATGGTGGTGGAGGAATATGCACAACGAACACAAATAGCGCATCGCATTCACGTGGAGCCTCACGATATGGACGTCAAGGGCCTAAAAGATGTTAAGTAGCTCCTCGGGAATGGGGAGACGAAGCCCACTCCACAAATGAGCCTCGTAGACAATAATATGTCCCTCCGGTGGGAGCAAGCTCTGTCATGCTTCTCAGGAACAATAAATATGATGGAATACAGAATGCTATATTGCACGTAAATGGCCCTGATGTTGTTGGAATAGAGAAAAGAGTGGGTTGCGTCGACATGGGTGCCATGGGAACAAGTAGAGGAAAGGGCAGGAGAACAAATTTGAAAGGATACAATAGAGGAAGTAGGAGAAAATTTGAATTAGCTCTCAATTTTTATAGCCGTCATCGCCGCCAAAACAGAGCAGGGCCTTGAAAAGGCGTGGTAATTACGCTTGACACGTGTCGAATTCAGAAAGAGCACGGTCAAGTCGAATTGCCCGTCTCATGTATTGTCAAGATTATGACCATTTTCTACGACACGTGGCAAAAAAACGGGTCACGACAGAAAAACATGAATCCCTAGGCGGCTAGGCGCAATTCCTTGAGTGCCCGACTAGCGGCGGAGTAAAACAATATATTAAAACTACCCAATTTGTTCTCTTGGCAGCTTGGTCAACGGAGCCAGTCAATTGCCATTCCGGCTCCACCCTACTTTCTAGATTCCAACTGTTTGGTCAATGGAGATGGTCAATTGCCATTTCGGCTTAGCCTTACTCTCCGGATCCTAGCGACTTGGTCAACAGAGCCGATCAACTGCCATTTTGGCTCCACCATACTCTCTGATTCCAGCTATTTAGTCAACAGAGTGGGTCAACTATCATTTCGGCTCCACCTAACTCTCTGGATTTCGGCTATTTGGTCAACGGTGCCGGTCAACTGCCATTCCAGTTCCATCCTTCTCTCCGCATTCCAACTGTTTGGTCAACAGAGCCAGTCGACTACCATTTTGGCTCTGCCATGCTCTTCAGATTCTAACTGTTTGGTCAATGGAGCTAGTCAAAGTGCCATTCCAACTCCGCCTTACTCCGCGGATTTCAGCTTTTGGTCAACGAAGTTGGTCAATTGCCGTTATGGCTTCGCCTTCTCTCTAAATTCTAGTGGTTTAGTCTACGAATGCCGGTCAACTATCCCCCTGCTTTTTTGTGACCATACCATTCCTACTCCAAGGTTGCGGTCGTCCCCGTCTATCAAACCGTCCGGCCTAGACCCACAACTCCTCGGCCATTCCAAAGCAAAAAAAAATTAAAAAATAAAGAATAATAATAATAACAGTAATAATAAGGTGCACACAATGACGAAAGATTGAGAGGCAATGGAAGAATTGTACGAAAAAATGATTGCTAGTTTTTTCATTAACCTTCTCCTTATAAATACATAGCCTTCAAAGGTCAATATATAGCGAAACAACAGTAACTAAAAAGAGAAGGGGGAAATACGTAAGAAAGTAGTCCGACCCGAAAGCCCTTCTCCATTTGAGCGAACTCTCGAGTGAAAGTGCCAGATTTAAATGTGGATTTAAAGCATGTCGACCGCTACTCGTATGAAAAGGGGTGATCAAAGCGACCACTCGCACGAAAGGAGGGACCAAAGGAGACCAATATCGTGTCTCACGAAACGACACCAGAGAATGCAAACGGCCTAACCTCAGAGCCGGTGGCCGAAACAGTAAGCCTCGCGACAATATCAAGCTCTCGCACCATTTCACCGATTAAGGAGGGAGATGATGCGAAGAAATACTGCAAGCTCCCAATTTATAGAATGTAGGGAAACAAGCTGGACGCTAAACGCCAAAGGATTGCCGACCTGGCGAATCTAGAGAAAATTGTGAAACAGGGAAATCACGCCAAGAACAGTGAAAAAGGGAATCTGAGTCAAATCTAAAAAGACAACACGGCTTATTACGTTCCATCATGAACATGAGAAAGGTTGAAAATTCGGACTACCGACATGGGGGCTAGTAATGGGGAAGGCTGGAGTGGGCCGGCCCAAAGAGACGATCAACTCAAAAAAATCGCGGCCCGCTGCCCCAAAGGACGATTAATGCTCCAGTTGACTGGAGAGGACCTTCAGACAGCCGAGTGTGGCCGAAACTGGATGCGACCCGAACCGCAAGTGGCCCACGAACCCTTTCCCATGCATAACGGGTCATCTGTCCTAATTGGCCACGATGCTGAGAACTTTTCATATGGCAACCTTATCTAAAACAGAAGCTTCCAAATTAGTGCGCATTCCGGAAGGGAAGCCACTAAATCAGCACATGACTCACAATGAAAGTTTCAACATTCACGGCATGCAACATCTCCGCGGAGAAATGAATTCTCCTTTCTGGCTGTTGTGACACTAAATAGCACCTACAATCTCTCGATAGATGGAAAGGATCCCCTCAGATGGCTAGCAGCCCGCTATGCCGCCTTAGGAAAGGTGGCAAGGTCCGACGACTATAAAAAGCCTTGAAGATACACTCAAAATACACGCTCTCTAAAATACTTAAACTCGCACAAGCGATCCCCTCTCCAAGCAATCAATTGCCATTCTCTTTCCTACTATTTACTCTTTGCGAACATGGTGGTCTGAAAAGCTGCTCTCCATGAGAGCACTACAACCTAAAGCCACTCAACACCGAGTGCACATCCGAGTTAAACTCACAAATTCCCTCCCCGACATAATTTCTAGCATATTCTGTCTTTACTTTCTTTATCTTGGAAGAAAGATTACTGATTTGAGCACTGGTAGATAAATTGGGGAGTGACTCTTGCCATTTTTCTCCGACTTCTAGTCTTTTGTTGTGGTTTATAAGATTCAAATTACTCAGGACGGAGGCTGGATTCTACGTCAGCACGAGCCGAAGCAGTAGTTGAACCCGGATCCGTCTGAAACATCGATCCATGACGTATCATAACTCTATCTGAAAATAATTATTTTAATCTCATTTTACTCGATTTCGGTAGCTAAACGTATCGTAAATATCTATTGTTTTTAGATAAGAATGTTCAAATTATCTAAGCTTTTTTCTTCTTTTTCCCCCCCTTGTTATTATATTTGGCCAAGCCAACAACAATATATTAACGTTGTGTGACAATTTGGTCTCAATCGATCGACAGAAAATGGGAAAAAACAAAGATGGCGTTGTCCCGGAGGAGTAAAACTAAGACGGCAGGAGCGGAGTAGAATATGGACTCACATCCCATTAAAAAACAAAAAAATAAAAAAATCAACGACGGGTCCCTCAGCAGCTTCCAGCGGATCAAATTTCAAGTGGCCTTCGTCTCTCTCCTTCTCTCTGCGCCTGAAAATCCTTGCACAGTTCGCTTCAAATCTCAATGGAGAACCGGAGGGCTTCCGCCGCCGTGAGCACACGACCTAAACCGCCGGAGCCGGCCTCCGAAGAACACTCTGAAAACCCTAATTGGGTGTCCGGTTTAATTTATCCGGCTCGCGTGATCGCTACCGGCGCCGGAAAGATTCTTTCAACGGTTTTCGGTCCTGATTCCTCGTTGTCATCGTCTTCTATGGGCGATTCGAGTTCTGGTATTTCTCTTTTTCTCTTGGCGCTCCTTCCATTCACGTTTTTTGTCTTTTTTTGTCAATTTGGAGTACACTCGGGTTCAAATTTGAGGAGAATATTATGGAGGTGAATGTCATGATATGCCAGCTCTTGGTAATGTGCCAACTCAGCCATAGAATACGGGATTAATGAGACAACCAATCAGCTAGTTAGTTGTAGCAATCAATTAGTTAGTGTGTTTTAGTGTTTTGGAGGGAAATATATGGCAACTAGTGGGAGAGTAAGGCAATAGCCGTGTAATATCCAGCGGGGGATCCTGCTTCGCTTGTCCGGGCCGTTGGATTGTGTCCTCCGTTGAAACCAACTACCTGAATTTGTTTTATTTTTCTAAATTTGTATTATAAATAAATTCCGGCGGTCGGTTTGGTCGGTACAATCTGACCGCTCAGACGCGCGAAGCTATGCTCGGACTCCGTGTAATATAAATGGAAAAGTGTTATGACAGTTTACCATATGCTGAATGAATGAATTGTTTCCCTTCTTCTCGTCTGATCTGCTTCTCCTCTGCCTCCCGTGTCTCTCCCTTCTTCTGTTCTCTTCTTCTCCTTTCTTCTTCACTCATTCTTCTCGTCTTCTTTTTCGTGATTTCTTATCTCCTTATATCTTCCTCCTCTTACTCTTCCCTACTAAATCCATCTTCCTCTCTTTAATCTGATTTTCTAGATTAATTCCCTCATAATTACAACCCATTACATCACACATAATATTAGAGAAGACCTTTTTCAGCCATAAACATGCTTGATTCAGCCATAGCTGATTGCTCCATGTTAGATGTTACTTGCAATTGCTGTTGCGGATCCTTACTGGTGCTAATCTGGACCCCTGCTATTGCTGATCAATTCTGCTGTGCTGATGCTGATGCTGTTCTAAGCTGCTGAAGTTGTTGTTCTGTGCTCTACTCCTTGATTATCATTACATTCGGCGTTGTGCTGCTGCTACATCAGTTTCAACATCATTCTAGAAATTCTTGTGTAAATCTTGAATTTCTTGCAAAACAACTCTGCCTTCAGACAGCCATATACATCAGAAGCACCAACAATCTGTTTTCTACTTCTTGAATTCTTGATTCTCCCTCTGTTATGTTTTCTCTACCCTGTTTTCTTGATTTCAATTCTCAGTTCTGGATGCTGGAATTCAGATTGGCTGATTCCTCATAATTGGTTTCACAATTGGTTTTCATAACCGATTATCCTTTTCTGTCACAATCTTGAATTCTTTTGCTACAACAATTTCAACATCAATCTTGAATTCTGTATGAATTATTTTCCCTGCATCAAGATTATGCAATTGTGCATTAACATCTTATGATTCTGAATTCTTTCTTCTCTACCTTGTCTCTTATTCTCTTTTCCTTACTTCCTCTGTTTATTATACATCTTTCTCTGTACTGAAATCCGCATCAACTCTCATCCCTATTCTGAATTCCATCTGATTACCATAATTCCAGCTAGTCACCAATCTGTTTCTTCAAATATGCATCAGCAAGAACGACAAATTGATAATCTCTTTTTTCTCTTTGTAATTGTTGCAATCTTGAGCCATGATTTCAAAGTGCACAGATTGTTCTGTTCTATGAAGTGTTGTTTTCGAAATTTCAGAGTATATTCTCAAATTTCTACTGCTGTTATAAATTGTGGATGAACTGCTATACGTGGTTACTGCGGGAGGTTTTGAAGTGGTTACTCCAGGGAGGTTTTGAAGTGGGAAACATCACAGTGAGAACAAAGGTTAATGTTCCATTGGTTCATATATAATTCACAGGTGGTTCACATATAATTCACAGGGTGTAGTTGACATTCTTATCTTCTGAGATTCTGCATCAACAGCAGAGCTGAAGTTTCAGCAATTGTAAAATAGATTCCATATTCTTCATCTTGGTATTCTTGAATTTCAAAGCACAACATACTCTGGTTTTTCCTCTGGTTGCACGTTGGATCACTACACTAACCCACAAGTTACAGGATTTTTGTTCTTGGCTGCAAGTTACTCCTAAAATTTATTCAGTAGTATTTCTGAGGTTCTCCTGTCGCTTGTTCTTATATCAGAAAATTCAGTGCACTGAAGAAATTATAGAGCCGAAATTTGATTATATTCAAGTATTACATTTTATTTCTTACATCAGAAATCTGTGGTTTTTGAGCCATATGGAAGCAGTGCAGAAACTTTACTCTTGATTTTATTAGCACTAATTGAATATGGAGGAAATAACTAATGTGCTTTCTGTGGAGATTCATGATCTTGTGTATCCTATTACATAAGACACTCTTTCAGATCTTCTATTCTTATGGTACTATCCAAAGGATTTTGCCCAGCCCCTACTCAAGCAAGTTGAAGACCTTCATACAATATCAATTCAGTTTTGATGTAATGAAGGCTAAATCAACTCTCAATGGGAGGCACATCTATGACAATTGTTGTAACATGGACATTCAATTCTCCTATTTAATGACCAAGCAACTCTAGTGGAAATTCCAGCAAAAGCACAGGTAATGGTGCTCAAATGGCATCATGCCGTTCTAATTCCGACATTCCAGTAGGTAGAGATGCCATGAGTCAATATGTTCCAATACTGATATAATTGTAACAGGCTGTTCTAATCCCAACATTTTAGTTGGTAGAAATGACCATGAGTTGAAATGTTCCAATGCTGATCAAATTGAACCACATTCTGATGATGAATCTGATGCTGATGATGCTGATATTGTTAATGAATTCCCCATTGTTCCATGTGCCAATCCTCCTGCAGCACTGAACTCTAATGCAGACCCTGAAATGATGGAAGACAAGGAAGTTTTGCTTAATTCATGTGAGGATGATGCTTCGGTGGATAAACATGAAAGATGGTCATCATATGAATCTAACGTGCCAAGAATGGATGAATACAATCTGAATTCAGAGGCAAGACTTTCTGATGAAATTGAAGCTAAGATCACAGCAGAAAATGATCTCAAGGTTGTTTCTTTTCTTGCTTTCCATCAGCAGCATATGATATCTTCACAATCATCACAATTGGTTGTAAACTCTGATTCACCATATTCTCCTGATAATGGAAAGGCACGGGTGTCTTCTTATGAGTCTGTTGAGTAGGAATCAAGGTATCAACAGATGCTAGATTGTCATGATAGTGAACATATTTCTGAACCAAGTAATGGTGATGAAGCTACTCTTGAGGCTTATGTCAAGATTGTTTCAAAGAAATTCTGTGATCCTTGCAATTGAGAACCAAAAGGGAAAATTCTTCAAACAAAGGCACCATTGAAGCATTCAATCTCCAATGATAATAATCACATTCCTGATTTTCTGATTTAGGGAAGGAGAAAAGTAGGGAAGAGAGACAAAGGGATAAAAACAAGAATAGAGATTAGAGGGGTAGAGATAAGAAAGAGAAGAAACCAAAGGGAAGAGGGGGAAGAAAGTTACAATTACTCAATTGTATTCAATTTTTCAAAACATTCATTCATTCACTGATCCAAATAATAGAGTGTAGGGTCTTTAAAAAGAGAAATTTTAGGCCTAAGATAATTTAATAACAAATTATCTATTTCTAAAAATAAAAAAATCACAATAAAATCATGTAAATAAAAGCAAATAAAATCAAACCAGAATTTTACCCAATAAGTAAAGTAAATAAAATAAAAACCAATAAAATCAGAATCTTTTGGAATATTTGATGTCTGCATTAATTCTCCCCAGATGGTTGGAACTTGATCCCGTTGAGTAGAACTGCTATAGTTAATCGCCCAACCACAAGCTGAGCGGTTATACGATCTTTCGTCAGCGTTAATAGACGTGTAAGTGGGGGCCGAAGGCTGATGGAGCTAGTAATGTGTCCGAAAGGAACTGGACTTGTGCCTGAAGAGGTGGATTCCTGTTGACTCTGATAAAATTTCAAAAGATTTAGGTCTAACTGCTGAAGTGTCTATTGATAGATCCATGCATTGTTGGATTCTGGTCGATCAATCCAACGGACAAGGAAGCGTTGAAGCGTTCCATCTCCGGTAAACATAATCTATTCATCTGGAATAGCATCAATTTTATCGTTGTGTGTTGGTAGAGGGACAAATGGTGTAGGATTGCGGGGCATAAAAGAAGTGGTGCATTTGTGGACACATTAAAGGGATCAGCAAGTGGGGAGAAACTACATTTATAAGTAATTAAATCTTCAACATTAAAAGTATGATGAAAACCACAAAATGAGATGGAATATCAATAATATATATATTGGATCCAATCCGCTGTAAAATTTTAAATGGATCAGCACTACAAACTTGCAATTTAAAAACGTGCCTATATAGGTGCCGATCTGGTCTGATTCGAACCATAATATAATCTCCTACATTAAATTCAACGTGTCTTTTATGTGAATCTGTGCAAAGTTTGTATGAAGTATTGCATTCCTCCAATTGTTTATTGATCTTGATGTGTAAATCATAAAGGTGTTGTGCAAAAGTTTCGGCCGTCATGGACACACTAACATGTGGAGACATCGGGATAAGGTCCAATAGTTTTCGGGATTTGTAACCATGCACAATTTCAAATGGACTCATATCTAAGGATTTATTGAAAGAATTATTATATGCAAGTTGGGCTGTGGGAAGGATCAAGTTCCAATTCCTAAGATGCTCTTGGACCAGACATTGTAATAAGTTACCTAAACTCCGATTGGCGACTTTAGTTTGACCATCTATTTGAGGGTGGTGTGCAGTGGAAAATATTAGTTTGGTATCAATCATGTGCCACTGGGTTCTCCAAAATGGCTGGTAAAACGAACATCCCTATTAGAAATAATAGTTTTAGGAAGACCATGTAGCTTGACAATCTCAACGAAGTAAACTCAAGTAACCCGGAAGTATCAGTAGACTTGCTATATGAATGAAGTGGGCCATTTTAGAAAAATGACCCCTAATGACTAAAATGGAATCATGTTTTTTAGGGGTGCATGGAAGCCCTAACACAAAGTCCATGCTTACGTTCTGCCATGGAATATTAGGTACAGGTAGAGGGGTGTAGAGGCTAGTATTTTGCTTTGTGTGTTTGGCTAACTGGTATGTTTGATACGTACTGACGATTTTGGCAATATCTTTCTGCAAAATAGGCCAGTAAAATTGTCACTCAACCTCATCAATTGTCTTATCACGTCCAAAATGGCCAAATAGACCTCCAGTATGAACTTCTCAAACTATAAAATCTCGGACTGACGTTTTGAAGATGCAAAGTTTATTAAATTGGAATAAGTATCCATCCTGAAGACGAAATTCGTCCATAATGTCTGAGTGCCTACATTGTAAAGCGTGGAAGATTTTGCTAAAATCAGGGCAGGACTGATATTCTTCCTTAAATCTTTCAAAGCTAATAATTTTAACTTGAATAGCAGATAGTAAGGTCAAATGACGGCTCAAGGCATCGGCCACTTGGTTTTCAACTCATTTCTTGTGCTTAAAGATAAAAGAATTGGCTTGTAAATACTCGATCCACCGACCGTGTCTATAATTTAATTTCTTTTGGGAGTTAAGGAACTGAAGAGATTTATGATCTGAATAGAGGACAAACTCTGGAGGTAATAAGTAATAACGCAAATAGCGTAAGGCCTGTACGACGGCATGGAACTCCTTATCATAAGTGGAGTATCGCCGCTTGGTATCATTTAACTTTTCACTAAAGTACGCAATTAGGTGGCATTCTTAACTAAGAACTCCTCCTATTCCTACACTTGACGCATCATACTCTACTTCAAACACTTGTTGAGAAATTAGGAAGTCGCATGACAGGAGCTATTGTCATCCTTTCTTTGATAAGTTTGAAAGCTTCGCCAGTATCGGGAGATCAGGTGAAGTCACCCTTCTTTATGCACTTAGTGAGGTGAGCTATAACTATGCTAAAGCCCTTGATGAACCGGCGATAGAATATAGCCAAGCCGTAAAAACTTCGAACTTCATGGATGGATTTGGGTTCAAGTCAATTTATGATTGCTTAGATCTTTGTAGGGTCGGCGGAAATCCCGTTAGAAGAATCCATAAAGCCCAGGAAAGCCACTTTATCTGAGAAGAAAGGACATTTTTTAAGGTTAACAAACAAACTTTCTTTTCTAAGAGTAAGACATACCTGTATGAGTTGTTTTAAATGTTACTCATTGGTCTTATTATAAATGAGGATATCATCAAAATAGACCACTAGGAACTGTCCCATGAAAGATCGTAAGGCCTGGGTCATAACCCTCATGAAAGTGCTTGATGCGTTAGAGAGCTTAAAAGGCATGGTCAACCACTCATAGAGACCGTCCTTTGTCTTGAAAGTTATTTTCCACTCATCCCCTGGACGAATTCTGATTTGGTGATAACTGCTCTTTAGATCTATTTTGGAAAAGATTGTGGCTCCAGTCATTATATTTAACATGTCATCAAGTTTAGAAAGGGGAAAACGATTTTTCACGGTGATTTTATTGATTTCTCTACTATCATCACACATCCTCCAAGACACAACCTTCTTAGGTGTTAAGAGAGCGAGTACCGCACAGGGACTCATACTTTTTCGAACAATCCTTTGCGAAGGAGTTTTTCAACTTGCCTCTGGAGTTCAGCATGTTTAGTAGGATTCATCCTATAATAAGGGAGGTTTGGAAGTGATACACTTGGAACGAAATCAATGACATGTTGAATTTTGTGTAAGGGTGGTAAGTGATTGAGGAGGTCATCAGGAAAGACATCTTGAAAATTTTGGAGAATTTGACGAATCTCATTAGGAACTAGTATGGAAGAGTTCGGAAGGGCTTCGAGAACGATAACGACAAATACAACCGACTCACTGATTGCGGCCCATTTAAATGCCGTGGAACTAATAATATATAATCCTTTTGTCACTACCATAGTCCTTTTTTTGTTAAGAGTCATCGATTTTGGGGGTAGGGGATAGAGGCGAATCTTCTTTCCCTTGTGAACAAAGGAGTAGGAATTAGAATGACTTTGGATTGTCATATCCAAATCGTAGAGCTAAGGGCGCCAGAGAATAACGTGACCCACGTCCATTGATATAATGTTACACCAAATGTGATCTTTGTACTCTAAAAATTAAATGGGTATAAGATAACAATCTTAAATGGATATAGAAGATGTGTCAATCCAAGAGACATTGTATGGATTAGGGTGTGGACCGCCTTTAACCCCAAACAAGAAATAGTATTAGCGGAGACCGTATTGACGCACCTACTACTATCCATGATAGTTTTGCAAGCCTTCTCATTCACTTTGATATAAGTGTGAAAGATAGCATGACAACGCCAATCAATAGTCTATTTGGATTGTGTCAAGTTGCATCGCACAATGCCTAAAAATGGCTTACTAGGGAAGAAAGAATGAGAGTCAAGACTAAATGAGGTAGTGTTGACGCAGCCCACAAATGTGCCAATGTCATTATCATTCAAGTCATCAAACTCTTTTAACTTGGGTTCATAGATTTATTCTTCAAGTGTGATGTGGATTGATGATAAGATATATTGGTAACTAATTCAAAATCTTGGACCAAATTATATGTATAGTCCAAAGTTGTAACTCTACAGAGGAAAAGTTCTCTTCTAAGATCCTTATGTTGTCCTTGCTAGAACCGACTCAACGTCATGACCTTGTCCTCAATGATGTGACATGTCATTTAAAAATCATCGAATTGAGTTGCATATTTAGTTACGGACCGATTACCCTGTCGAAGGGCATTTCACTGATCGAGTAAGTTGCTACTGTAGGAGTAGGGTAAATACTTCTCTTGAAGGCGTCGTTTTATTTCGGCCTAACTCCGAATAAGGGCGGCTTGACACCTAATAAGGAGGTCCTTGACACTTTTCTAATATAATTGAATATTTTCGGTTAACTTAAGGCTAGCAAATTGAACTCTTTTGTCTTTCGACACGCCATACCATTCAAAGAAACGATCTATATCCCAGACTCATTGAGTGAAAACTTGAGGGTCTAAGTAGCTATCAAAAGTAGGGGCATGTAGTTTGATATTTTTAAAGAGATGGTCATCAGGATCCCGCTCTTATTTATAATGTCAGGGTCTGTAATCGCGTCGACGAGGTGCTTGACTGTCTTGCCTTCGTTTGTGAGTCCTATTATTGGATGCATTAGAGTTATCAGCATCTGATGAGTGAGGTCTTATTTCTAAAGTGGCAACTCGGTTTGTGAGATCCAAATTTGTTTGACGAGTAGAGGTTAGGTCAGTTTGGATGGCAATCATGTGGTTTTGCAATTGTTGTTATTTGGAAACTAATTGGGCTAACTGTTGACTCAGAATTTCAAATTGGTAATAGTCCATGATTAGATCGGGGTAATTATGGAAAATAATTCAGCTATTTCGCAAGTGCATATAATACCAATACAATTAACGGAGTTGAGATCAATGAACAATTGAAACAATCTAAGTCAATCAATTTTTTTTGTTGTGAGATTTTGTATGGTTTAGATCATACAAACTAGTATTGCTAATCTATTAAAATGATAAAACAAGAATCAATTGTAATAATGGTGAATCAAATGTAAAGGTAGTGAGAGGATGTGAAAGAATCTTTTTTTTGGGGAAGGGAAAATAAAATGACACACGCAAATAAAATTAAGTACTATTAAAGATAAGTAAAAGATGCTGCCCAAAATAAAATGGAACAAACTCACCTGGAGATGATCTAACCCTCTTGTTAGAGGCTGCCTTGCGATGAGGATCTTCTGCTGTCTGGATTTTATCTACTGTACTTTTCTTTCTTTTTTTTTTGCTCTTTTCTTTTTCTTGTTCTCTCTTTTCTTTTATCTCTATTTTTTTTCTGTTTTTTTTGCTTTTTTTCTGCCTTTTTTTGCTCTCTTTTGTTTTTTTGTTTCTCTCTCTCTCTCTCTCTTAGAGACAAGAATAAAGATTAGAGGGGTAAAGACAAAAACAAGAAGAAACCAAGGGGAAGAGGGGGAGGAAGTCATTATTACTCAATTGCATTCAATTTCTCAAAATATTCATTTATTCATTGATCCAAATAATCGAGCATAGGATCTTTATTAAAAAAAAATAGGCCTAAGATAATTTTGTAATAAATTTTCTATTTCTAAAAATAAAAGAAATCACAATAAAAATCATGTAAATAAGAGCAAATAAAATCAAACCAGAATTTTGCCCAATAAATAAACCAAATAAAATAAAAGCCAATAAAATTAGAATATTTTCTAATCGGAATCTCTTGGAATATTTAATATCCGCATCATTTTCCGTTGTCTTTAAAAGTCGATACTGCTGATGTTTTTACAACCTATTATGTCCAGATCTAGTAGGTTTATACAGATACATTCCTGAATTATCAGCCTTTACAAGCTCATCAGTTGTTTGGATCATTTTTTTCATTGACACACGTCCTTGTTCTTTTTCTGAAGCAAATTCTGGGGATACTCTGCAACAAAATTCAGGATGCCCATCAATTGCTTTATCATTTTGCTGTGTGAGATCAATGGCATGATATTTGTCCACAAATATTCTTCAATGGTGCAAGTTGAATATTTGCATAATAGTGGCATATCACTCTTGATTATGCTTGCAAGAGTGTTGGAAGCGATATTACTGTCAGCAAGGAATCAACAACCTCAGAAGTAGATAGTTATGGAATTTTCAATTCAATAATTGTGGGCATGGTATTTTGATTGTCAAATACTACACTACTACAACCAGTAGTATATGATCTTCTTCTGGATCATGGGCAAGTTGCTGTTTCATTGGTTCATAACCTGAATTTCTGCTGTACTGGTTCATAATCATTAGTAAGGGAATTGACATGTTGCTGTACTGATCTGCTGGTGTTGAAGTTCATAAAGGATCACTTTACGACATCTTTGAGTATCTGGATGACTTGAAGGAGTTAGGAGTGTTGTGGAGTATACTAATTATCACGTTGTTGCCCTGAAAGAAGCACATTGGTTCTATCTTCTGAGGGATATAATAGCAGCTGATGTTGCTACACAATTAGTTATTGATGCAGAGTTATGCTTGGCCAATTGTCAATTGTTGATGCACGTAGATATGAAGTGCCAGAATCTGTTATTGGAAGGATACTGCTACTGATTTCTAGCATAAAGAAGTTATATTGCTACTGATTTCCAGGATGCTTATATGCCTGGAATAATTCTAATCCGGACTCTGATTCCTGCTGTTGCTGAAATGAATGCTTATTTTGAATTGAATGTTGATGCTGAACTGATTTGTTGCTGATGCTGTTGCGTCCATAATCTGCTCAGGCTGTGCTATTCCTTGCTCTTTCTCGGTTATCATTCTGATTTGAATGGTGCATTGGCTTATAATCTGATGCTTTAGAGGATCCAATTACTGTGGTAGTTCAATGCAGTGGAAGTGTGGTGAGACTTCTTGTAACACCAGCATTACTGTTTTCACCAACTAACATTCGAAATTCACCAAGTCTCAGCATAAGAACAGCAACAAAGGTGTATCATAGCACATCAATTGCTTCTTATGGGTTGTTTGAAGTTTTATATAGGGTGCCAGGCACCAACTGCTTTTGGTGAAAGTCATCACTTGTTGCTTTATCATCTTAGATCACTGTCCCACCATCTTTGATTACTGCAAAGATCTCTTGATTACTGGGACAGCTGTGCATTGTGGTGCCATCCTTGAGGACAAGGATGTTTTCAGGGGGAGAGTATTGTCATGATATGCCAGCTCTTGGTAACGTAACGACTCAGCCATGTATGTGATCTATGAGACAACCAATCAGCTAGCTAGTTGTAACAATCAATTAATTAGTGCTAGTGTTTTGGGGGGAAATGTACGGCAACTTGCGGGAGACTAAGGCAATAGCCCTGTAATATAAAAGGAAAAGTGTTGTAACAGTTTACCTTATGTTGAATAAATGAATTGTTTCCCTTATTCTCTTCTGATCGACTTCTCCTCTGCCTCCCGTGTATCTCTCCCTTCTCCTTCTTCTCTTTTCTTCTCCTTTCTTCTTCACTCCTCCTTCTCCTCTTCTTCTTGATTTCTCATCTCCTGCTGTCTTCCTCCTCTTAACTTTCTGAATTCTCTTAGTCTTCCCTACTAAATCTGTCATCCTCTCTATAATCTGGTTTTCCAGATTAATTCCCTTATAATTACAACCCATTGCATCACAGTGAAAGATTCTTTTTTCCATTACATGATTTTCGCTTCTTTCCAATTTCTTTTTCAAGAGGTTGAGGAGAAGTTGAATATGTTGGAGATTGTTGAACGATGACTTACTTTCGAACAAAGTTTCATTAATTTTCTTTTCCAAGTGTCGGACTGGGCATGGAATCTCATTCCATTCCATTCTTCTTCTTGGTCTACTTTATTCTTTGTTTTCTTTCAATCAGGGGAGTATTCTTTTCTGAGCTTTGTTCCTCATTTTCTCCTGCAGTCGGCTTTCTTTTGATCCCCTTGAAGCGCTCCTTATTCACCTTAGCAAAGCAAGGTAACAAATTGACATCAGCAAGGAGTATTTACTAAAGTTGCACCTAGCTAGGCGCTTTGATGTAGGACAAATTGAAATAAAATGGAGGAGTATCTTGACGAAACAGGGGTAAACCTGCATTAAAAGAGGAGGAAAACAGTGAGGTGGATTATCTTAATATGATGTAGGGAGGAGGAAAAGATAAAATAGAGGATAGATTGGGGATGAATCTGCTGTGAAGAAATAAAGAAAATAAGAGGGGATAGGAAAATCTTCCTGTTATGGAGATGACAAAAAAAAAACACTCAACCTTCCATGGATTTTCCCAGGGACCACTCATCTAAATAATTTGGAATCACTCAACCAATATAGATGATCAATTACTCTACGAAGATGGAGCAAAAACGATAATAATCTTCACTGCTTAACCGATGGCTGAGTTCTCTAATATAAAGGAAAAGTTGCTACAGTGTAGAAGAGGAAACGTATCTGGGCTGCCAAAGGAAGTTTGAAAGCTGCACTTAGCCTTGGAACTACCAACTACGTGAGATATTGATTCCTTAAATCCTTCCCCTTCATTAATTTTGATACACAACTGAATCTCCTAGTTACTTGTGAACCAGTTGGAGGCATTGCCTTGGGACTAATTGCTCATAAGCTAATGCTGGGGTATGTAATAATCAAACTGGGGAAGTAGAGGGCATGTTTTAGAGCTGTCAATATTGGTAAATATGAACCTTGAAACCAACCTTTCATTCTTTGGGAATGTTAAACTCATAACATAAGAAGAGAAAGAAACCCGTATAGGGTTAGTTCTATTTATATGTGTATATAGGGTTATTTACTTATATCGAAAGTACTAAACTACCCTTACAAAGAAATATTCCTTAGAATATCCTAAATTATATTTTAAGAGTATATTCTAACACATATTCTAATACTGACTCATATTCTAACACTTCTTCTCAAATTGTAGTATAGATGTTTATTATGCCAAGCATATTATAAATGTATGTTATTGGAACTCTAGTAAAGGATTTGGTAAAAATATCATCAAGTTGATTTCTGGTCCTCACATGACCTATATAAATTAAGTCTTGTTAAAGCTTCTCACTACCAAAGTGACAATCTATCTCTATATACTTTATATGCTTGCGAAATACTGAATTTAATACAATATGGATGGCTTCTTGATTATCGCACTAAAGTTGAGAAGGTTTAGAATTCTTACACCTAATAGAATCAAATAATTATCAAAGACACGCTACTTTACCAGTAACATGCATTAATGCATGATATTTTGATTTGATACTTGACTTGGCTACTACATTTTGTTTCTTACTTTTTTGTGACACAATATTGCCTCTAGCAAATACAAAATAGCAGGTGGTAGGTTTTCAATCATATGATAACCAAACCCAATTAGTATTAGAAAAATGCTTTGCCTAAGTATGACCATGATCACTATACAATAAGCCTAGTCCTGGTATAAAGACTTTTTAGCCGACAAACATATCAAGATTTCCCTTAAACAACAGACCCTGAGGGTTGCTCTAAATAATTTTTTTCTAAAGATCATCATACAAAAATGTATTCTTGATCTAAAATTGATGTAAAGGTCAGCGATGAGTAAAGGTTAAAGAAATGAGAAGCCTAACATCAATTAACTTTGTGATGGTAGAAAAAAGTATCAGTGTAGTCTACACCATATATTTAAGTATACCATTTAGCCACTAGATGAGGTTTCAGCAGAGCTAAAGAATCATTTGGATTGACTTTTATTGAGTAAACCTATTTGCACTTGATGAATTTTTTCCCTAAAGATAAAGAGACTCGCTCTTATGTGTGATTATGCTCTTGTGCAATCATGCCTTCTTCTATAACTGCTTGCTGACTAGAAAGAAAAATAATTTTGAATATAGATTTAGGTACACTAATAGAGTTCAAATATAGGTACACTAATAGATCTAGGTGCACTTATAGAGTTGAAGGTGGACACAAAAGTTTGTTGTGAAGATAAAACTAATAAGATGACGTAGTAAGCAATGGATATTGAGTACAACTGCGATGATCCTTTTGTAATGCAATCGAAAAGTCTGAATCGTGTCTCTAATTATGGATAGTCATACCAATAGTCAAAATAACTAGCTTAAGTTTGAATCATTTGTGGCAGGCTCAAAGTCCATCTAGGAGAGGAACCAAACATTTGACGAGGGTCACGAACATATTTCTGAATAACAGGAGGGCATGGAGGCAAATGTGGCATAGGTGTAGGAGATATAACCTTATGAACAATTTTATATACAAGAATATTGTCCTCGAGAGGCCACTTGGCGATAGACTTTGTTGAGTATATATCAGGATAAAAACGTGTAGACTTTTGAAATCTATTTTTAGATGATATCTAAAATCATCCCAACTCTGGAGAAAAACATCGATATCCCTTCTAGGTAGAAAGATATCCAAGAAAAATACACTGCAAAAACTTGTGATCAAGTTTATTTATTTAAGGTTGGATATCATAGGCATAACATACAAAACCAAAAATCTTCTTGGGAAGAAAGTGTAATGGCTTACTAGTATAATACGGAGTTTCTGCCTAAATAACAACTAATGGCATCTGATTAATAAGATAACATTTTATTAATGTTGCATCACTCCAAAAACTTTTTGGTACTCTCATTTGGAATAAGAGAACTCTAGCAATGTCCATCAAATTCCTATTTTTCCTCTTAGCCACTCTACTTTGGTGGAATGTATCAGGACAAAATGACTTATGAAGAATCCAATACCATGATAGGAATGATGAAAACCTGGCGAAAAAATACTCACAACTATTATTAGTATGCAAACTGCATACAGAAGTAGAAAATTGGGTTTGACTTTTAGCATGGAACACACAAAAAATAGCGTATAACTTAAAATGATTTTTTATCTAATATATCCAAGTAACTCATGAATAGTTATCTACAAAGGTAAGAAAGTAATGAAGTCCCATCTTAGTTGAGCTTGGACATGGTTCCCATTCATTCAAGTGGACTAACTAAAAAGGGGTAGAGGTGTTTGGATTTGTTCTTCAGAGAATATAACCTATGATGGTACTTAGCAAATTGGTATGACTCACAAAATCAGTTGGTAACAATAGAATGGACATAACTTTTTTAGACTTGAAAGAGATAGGTAATCCAATCTATAATGAATATTAAGAGGCATGAAAGTGGCATTGGAACAAACTATAGAATCGGGTTATTCATCGAACAAGCAAAGGCTTCTTGAGTTAAGACGATTTTGGCCAATAACCTTCCTTGTAGTAATATCCTGAAACTCATAGTGAGTAGAGAAAAATAATGCACAACAATTATATTATTTAGTAAACTTACTAATTTATAGTAGATTAAATGAAAATTTTGGCAAATAAAGAACCAACGAGATGCAAAGTCTGTGTTAGAATGCAAAATCAACACTGTCAACCTTTGCGGATGCACAAGTGAAGCTAATTTTAAAGCTTGTAATGAGCTGTATTCTAAGTTAGGACTAGAATAGAAAGAGAATGCTGCATAAAACTAACCACAAGAGACAGAAGTAGGTGACCTGGTAGTATCAATTCATGAAAAGGTGAAAATAATGGTATATTAGTTGAAGAAGACAGCATAAAAGAAAGACTACTGAGTTATTTCATAAGCTATGCAACGAAAATGGAATAGAAGACCTAACCTAGAAGTTTGAGATGAGAAAAAGACGTAAAATTTCATATATTTTCCTAGAATCTATGTCTTTAAGAATGAAATAGCCATTTAAGCTAGCTTGTTCATCTTTCTTCTTGAGATGACAAATTGTATTTGTGTATTCTAATCCTCTTATCTTGAATTTCAAATAATGTGTTTTCATATATAAATTGATTTTTCCACTTCTTATGGGCCTTAAAGCCAATAATGAGTGGTGGCTAGTATCCTCCATTTGTGTATATGGTGAGTTTCAGAACAATGCTATTTTAATCTTCTTTGCCCTTGATCTTGCGTATTGCTAGGGAAGGCATATGTTTTATCAGTTGGGATTGAGAAGGCATTGACCATCCTTCTATTATATAATTTGAGCATTCTTCTCTCTCTTGCTCACCATGTTTTGGATCTATTTCTTTTGGATGGATGTTCGCATTGTTATCTAGTATGAAGTAAAATTGTTGTCTTGATGAAGATTTGAAGAATATCTAATTGACTTTTGTGTCCTGGGGTTCCAACAGCTTATTGCAATTTTCTTTTTCAAATCTTGACATATTACTTGGTTATTTCAGAAAATGATGATGATGCAATGGAAAATGATGCATCATATCAGGGGAATGACCAGCTGGAAAAGGTATTACCATGCATTCTATCTCCCATGCTGTACAGACGACTCGTGAGAAACATAATGACTTGATCATTGTCATAGTTGGGGAATGGCTTTTGTATATATTTTACGTGGAAAAATGAAGAAATTGATATAATTGTAAACTGGTGCCATCCCCTGAACTCAGAATAGATATGGAAGACCAAATTGCAAGAAGATATTTAGCTATAATTCAACATGCACAAAAAAGGAATGTGTCCCAAAATATCCCAAATGATGCTGCAATGCATTGCCAAAAACTATTTGAATCTCCTCTTGAAATCTCAGCATGAATTGCATGGAAACCTTGTACTACCGACTACGTTACATCATGTTGGGAGATCGTGGGTTGTGAATTTTTCATATACAGCTTTCTTTTGATAGCGAGTCTCGAAATTTTTAGTTGCTTAGGAATGTATGAATTTTCATCGTAATGCAAGCTCATGCACAGATGAATAATGATATATGAAATAAAGTTCAATGGAATTTACTTTATTCCTTTGGAATACTCTCTTAATCATTGCATATTATGGACAGTGATACTTGTACACTTATCTTTTGCTTTAAGTTATGGACATGGAGACATTGTTAAAAAGAGTCCAAAAAATGGAGATTCATATGTTAACATGATACATGTAATGTGGGCGTAAGATACTAGGTGCATTATTTGTTAGTGATATAATGGACTAGGATTAAATTAAGAGCAAAAGATGGAGTAACAATTACACTAAGGAATCCAATGAACTTGTGTCCCAGCTATCTATTGCACCTTTGTTTTCTAATATACACAAGCAATGTTTTTTTTATTCTTGTATATAGTCTAATGGTTTCAAATAAGAGCGACCCAACAAGTTTTTGCTGCAATTCAAGCATTTTAGGACCAGTCATTTCTCACTCTCCTCTCTCCTTTCCCACTCGCCCTCTATAATGTTGGCTGGGGTTTTCTTGAGAAAGTGCTTTCCCTTTGCCATTTTGTATGGCGCTAGAAGGACTGCATTGGTGTGAATTAACAAGAAAGGCATAGTGGAACAAGTGTTACTATTAGGATTGAACACGGTGATGTTTCACAAATTCACATGTTGTATAATGGGAACTACTAATATTAATATTCTGAAGCAAAGAGAGGAACATGGTTTTAAGAAGGTGGAAAGGGGGGTTCCCATGGTACAAATGTTGGAGCCAAATAGGCTAGGGATAACACTTATGCTTGTCCTTCTTGGCCACTCAAATCTGCAAAATAGTGTAGCCCATTCCTCTCCTTAGCAAATCCAATCATCTTCCCTGTGGTTTGGTTCTTGAAAGGACAATTTGTATTAAAAAAATGTTACCTTACAATTCAAATCTTTAGTAATGCACTGTATGGAGACAAGATTCGTGGATAGTTTAAGAAATATAAAACATCGTGTAAGGTTAAAGAGTAAAATAAATTTATAGTGCCTTGGCTGGTAATTGCAATGGAAGATCCATAGGTAACAATGATCTTTTTGTTTCTTGGACATGGTTTATAATTATCAAATCTAGTAGAGGCAAGATGTTATGTGATCCATCTTAAGACATATAATTTGTTATACAGATTATTGGCCAAGTTAAAGATGAATAAAAAAAAGGTAAATAGAGATATTTTTTAATTTACAAAATTCAAAAAGAGAGGAAATGGTCCCCATATAATCGTGTAAGGACATAATATAGGATTTTTCTATCAAATTAAATTAGCACCAAATCCAGGGAATCAATTTGAATTGGAAAGATCTTGTCCAAGTATTTATGTTCTATTTGAAACCTGTGAAATGTGAGGTACTACCTAGACCATTTATATTATCCTCAAATGAGTGGTTTTGGTGTTTTTCTAGTTCATGTGGTTTTGTGTAGTTGAAAAAGTGGGTCAGGTAGTACCTATGGACAAGGTAATGCTTCTGCCTAGTAAGGCTTGCACAACTTGTACAATAAACATCACAATCCTCACATAAAGAAATCGGTCATTTTTGGTTGGAAGGAATTTCAGTTTCTTTTAATCCTATTTCCTCTGAAGCACTTATTCTTACATATGGTTGGAATTTTTGGCTGGAATTGTTATGCCCCATGGAATATTATTATCAAAGACATGAGAATAACTAATGGTTTGAGAATTTTTCCAATGAAACATATTCCCAACGGCAGCAATATTGACTATGTTGGCTTTAATGGCATTCTGTGATGGTGACCATTAAACAAAATATCAGCCGTGATGTATCAATTGTCACAATCTAAAAAAGTTGACCACAAATAATTTGGATGATGATGCTTAAAAATAGAATCATAATATAATCCAAATTGTACTTACCCTACAATAGACCTCTATAATTATATGTCCATAAGGTCTGAAAAATATAAATCAGAAACATGCTCCGAAATGTATAAAATCTTGCCAGATCTATAATAGATCTCAAAAATTTATAATACTTCAATCAACGACTATAACCATAAAATTTTAAAAACATGTATAAGATAATTAATTCAAATTTTCCCACAAAATCCATCAAATTTTTGTAAGCCTCTAAGGTAGTATGCCAAATCTGCTACTCTGAATCTAAATGGAAATAAATATAAGGGTGAGCTGAAGGCCCATAAGTAATCCTTAATTCAAAGGGTGGAAATAGCATTAATGATAAGTAAATCAATTGAATTTTTTTTTTCTTACAAAAGGAGCAATAATACGAACCATTCACTAATTAAGATGAATATCCTCCGAATACAATAGAAAATAGAATATCTATGTTTCCAAATCATATTCTTCTATCGTCAGCCAATGTATTTCCACCTCCTTATTTGTGGGGAGTAGACATCATATACCATCACTTGTATATAGTGATAAATGGATATGTCGCAACTCAACTCATGATCATCTAATAACTCTCTTACGATGGTTCGCACCAATAATATGTAACGCCTCACGAACCTTGCAACGCACTAGTAATGAATCAGGCTTTGTATAATGTAGACTGAACTAGGGAGCCTAGGTTCCATAATCTCATATTCACCAATATCATTATATATTATCCTCAACCCATCCATGTCAACAATAAACCAACAAAGAAACGGTATGGCAATGAGTCCAATGACATTACATGTCCAAAGGGATGATGAAAGCAAGACAATCCAACCATCACCATGTGTCAAAAGGGATGATCAACGAGTTAAGTTCATAAATCCATCCCTTAACATCAAATGAGCATAATTATACTACTAAATCAATCCAATGACTACACGGCTGATCTCAATGGACTAAAATCAACATATAGACATTTGCTATCAGCTAAAATCCTTGCCATGTCAACTCAATCAATCTTTGAATCAACATGACAATAATATAACACAATTGAAACCATCCAATAGCCACTTAGCTAACATCAGACATTCCAATCAACATGTTTTTGACCTAAAATTCTTAGTAATTAATAATATCACAATAAAATCCATTACATAATAAAATTCTCCATGTCCAACGGCAAAAATGGAACTCTTCAATCAACATCATATTAAACCATGTACTCTACTTGTTACTCTTTGAAGTATATCGTTGAATTGAAATCTCCACAAAATACTCATGCAATAATTATAAATGCTACTAATAATTGTATAAGAATTTTTCTAAAATTCTCACTTATACTTTATTCAATCAAAATTCAACCATAATGCATTGTTTGATATTTTACTACAAAATTCTTACAAAATTTCTTTGAACTTTCTTAATTATTTCATGGACAACATGAAATACTTATCCAACTAGCCCAAATTAACATGCAATAATTTATACCCAACCCTTATTATTTTCCTCACATAGATTAGAAGCACCATTTTTTTTTATTTGGGGGGAAGATGGCTTGAGCAGATTGTGTTTATTAAAAGAAGCAAGGTAGCGTTACGTACATATTTCTTTTCACTTCCCCTCCCCTATTACTTTCTCAGTGATACAAAAGCTTTGAGGTATCATGAAACATTTTCTCCTGGGTAGTTTTGGTATTTCCTTCAAGTTTGAGTTCGTTTGATTGAATATTATGAATGTACCTTTATTTTTCATTGGGTTGGGTATTGATGATTATAAAGTTCTTGATGATGCCCTCTTTTGGGCTAGTAGATTTAGTTTGTGGTTGAAAAATATTGTTTATAGTGGAAGTTACGTGGCTATTCTTGGTTTAGACATGTATGACTGGTTTTGCTTTTCCTTTGAATGGGAGTTTTGGTGTCTGTGTATGGAGAAAAATGCAAACTTTTGTACCATTATGCATACGGTTTGCTTCTGTTGGGTCAAGTGACATAGTCATATTTCGGTATGTTGTTGGATTAGGGAGCTGCCAATGGCATGTCTTCTCCATCTTTAACGTGGCTTTGAATAATGATGCAGCCATTTTTAATTTCTGTTATGGAGAATGCCAGGCTGGTTAGGTGTCCAACGTAACCAAAATTGATTTGAATGCCTAATGGTGCTTATAACATTCAGGAGCTTCTTGTTGAATTTACTATTCGAGGTGATTGTGAGCTGTGGTTTAGAACCTTGAAAAAAACTGGGTTATCCTTTATGCCAATATTCTAGAAGTTCTTGTCTGCTGGCCAAGCCTTTTGGTTGTGAAAATTTATCTGGAAGTGTAGCGTACCTTATATGACACCACTTAAGAGTAGATGTTGCTAGGGGAGGTGTCTTATTAATAATCACCAAAAACAGGGGTATCATAATGGTGAAAGAAAGCCCTTTGCATGTTTTTTGAGGGCCATTGAAGGAAACTTCACAAAATTCTTTTGTCCCATCTTACTATTCTTTGGCTGAGGGGTTGTCAAATGAACAGTAAGATTCAAAGGAGGGCCATTGGCCATAGCGTTTGAGGAAATGTAAAATCGTTGGTGTGCTTCAGGTTTTGAAGCTAAACAGTTAACTCAAGGACTCAAGAATGCAAAGATCACCAATGATTACCCCAATCAAGGTTTGCAAGTGACTCACAACTTTTAAGACTTGAGTCTGTCCTTAAGGATTGGACTCATCTAAATAGAATCTGTTTGGTAGTTGTTCTTGTCCTGCCACATTCTGTGATCTGCTATTATGACAGTTACGGGAATTTGCTGGGTGCAATCTAGATCTGTGCTTGATGAATTCTTGGCAAGTTGGCTTTGAAATGGTCCATAGGAGCACTTGGAAGAGCATGGATTGGCCATGTATTACATTAACAGTTATTTGGATTATTTGGACACAGAAGAATGGGTGCTTTGAAAATACTGAGTAATTTGTCTTGGTATCTGTTATGCAGTTCAATTTTTTACATCTATTCTATGGTCCACTGGGAAGTTCCTACCCGGTTCCCTCTTAACAGTCTTCATTGATGGATTGTGACTTGGTTTCTTGTTCTTTCATGGTATTGATTTGATATTGACCGTCTGTTCTATTTGCTCGTTAAGAAAGTCCATCAATTTGCATCATTTTCTAAAGAGGATGAATATACCAAATTAATTATATTTTATCAAAAATTAAACCAAAACATATGGAAAAACAAAAGGAAAATCAACAAGAACCAGAAAAACCAAACACTACTGCTTCTCCTCCTTATCCATTGCTGCCACTATGCCACCTCTCCACTTCACCTACTACAACCATCCCCACCACTGACAACTGCCACCACAACCCCTCCTCACTGTTGTCTCTTCATCAGCTCTCCCCTTTTTTCTCTCTCTACCACCCCTCTGCCCTTCCCAAATATGCAAAGCCAAACCAGGCTTAAATATACCTCCATGCAGTATTCCATCTATTTGTAGTTGAAAATGCATAAACTTTGTAAAGCTGAACGTCCAAGATTTGTTATGTTGCAAACTTTGAGTTTGAATAATCATTGAAGTATTAAGGTGTTTTTCCTTGCTCCAATATTTTATATTTGCATATACACTTTGTTGGTATCTATGGCCTCTGCAATCCTGCTGGATGCATTCTCTTTTCATTTAGTCTGTCAACTTCTGATGTCCTGACTAATTATAGCTTCTGATCATGGAATCCTTGTCTGTGTTTTGAATGTGAAGGATGTATTGCCACCAACCTGGAAGAATGAGAACAAGCGTTTAATTAAACAGCTGGTTATGCAGGAGACATTTTCCAGGTATATGATAGCACTTGAATTTCTTCTTTCTATTAGGTTCTGCCACTGTTTTATGATTGATTGCACATCATTTTCATTGTTGTAGCTCTTCACTTTTTCCGGACATACATAATCTGGAAAAGAAAAATTCACTTTTTCGTTTTTGAGTTTGTTATCACCATGCTGTGCATAGGTGGCATCACCTGGGCATGCGTATTTATCATACGCTGCACTAATCTTTTATGATAAAGAAAAGGTTACCTTCATATGCCTATGCCGTGGTTCTTTCCTAAGTGAATGTTTGCTCACATTTGAAAGCATTTAGATTTTTTAATCATATTCCTGTGGTGAACAAGGACAAAAATCGACAGTCGGAAAATTCTTGAGAGATTTTACTCGATTGGATTGACTTCTTAATGGATGCATCTTTAGGAGCCCATCCCTACAATATTTGAACATTGAAGGACTCATAATCTCTATTCAGGTTGTTGGTGGTTTTTTTATTTTAGAATATTTTCCTTTCTTTCATAGTACTCTGCTCTGATGACATCTCAGATTTGACTGGTCTGTTCAATATGATTATGTGAACACCAGCTTTTGCTTATCTTGGTGTAGCCTTTAATTCTTATCTTCCCTGGTGTTGAATTTTTACTGTTTCAAATGGTTTAATTCTTTTCTTCGGTTTTGTTTTTTTTTTTAATTTTTATGGAAGCAGCTTTATTTAGCGCTCTTAGAAATGCCATGTCTATCTTCTTTTCATATAGTGTTATTAGAAAGTTTGATAGACCAGCCAAGAGGACTACAATCATGGTTTTAAATTGTGTCGTCGCAGGCATGTTGTCAACAAGGATAAGCGTTGTCATGGCATCTGGGAAGCATCATAATTGTTGCAGTGCATTGTCATCCCTAATTTAAATTTGATGAGAGTCCCGATGAATCACAGTGGGGCATTTTATTGTTTTTCACACTGCATTGAAATCAACTTATGTTATGCTGATATCGACTTTATCCAGTTTTAAAACGCTGGATGTGAGCCACACCTACAGTTTAGAATCTTGTCAATGATTATGGATGGTACTAAGCCTATGGTTTGACATGTTAGATAGAGCACAGACTCAAATATTTTTGAGAAAGTGAGGGCTTGATGCACACAATTATGGGTTCTCAAATTCCTCATTCTTACTCTTCTGTTATGTCTTTCTCGTTTTTCCATTTTCTCCCCAGATTCGTCAGTATGTGCTTACTATTTTGAAGTGCTAGTTTTTGGTCCTCTACCCAAATAAAATCTTTTGTATGAAGAAATTACATTCATTTAGGTTTTACTTTGTTGGAAAAAGGAAGGAATATTAATCAAGGCGGTGCCTGTACCAATTGTGTATTTGACAATAGAAACTTCTCCAATATCCAACAATATTTGGGTGATTTGCAGGTGATATTTATTTTGCAGAAAGTTCTCTAGAAAAATGAAAACTAATGGACCACTTTTTACCAATTATTAAATGGAACTCTGTTTAGAGCGCATGGTTTTGTGGCTCTTTTCTTGTGTATAGGAGAGTTATTTTTAACAGTTTCCTAAGTTTTCTGCTCTAATTTTGGAAAATGGGAACTTTGGTTTTCCATTTACCTATAAAATGGGTTTTCTTAGCTACAAATCTGGTTTAAACAAGGCTATGATTTATTGTTTTCTTTGTCCTTTGTCCTTCTATCTCTCTTTCTCCATGTTCTTCAGGTGCTTCTTTTCATTAAATACTTTTGTCACCCTTCATTTTCTCTCACCCTGCATTTCATCTCTTCATTTTGGTTGGACGGGAAAAGGTTGGAAATGCAATAAATAAAAAAGTTAGTTGTTGGTACATAATATTAGAAATGGTCCTTGTAATTTTCGTTGATATAATTGCTACAAGAAAGCTAGGAATACAAATGTGAGCCAATTGTTAAAATATGATTAGGAGTTAAAGCAATTGAACAGAATTTGTCAATACATGTATTATTCAATTTTCCTTTTAAAAGTATGATAAAAAAACAGTAGTAAGTCAGATGCAGTAAAAATAACTGATGAGGAAAACATATGTAAAATGTATTTCTTTCCAAAAAAAAAAAAAATAATGTCTGTTTCAAAATGTTAGGCTAAAAATATATACAAATGGAATGATATAACCCATTTTTAAGAGGTTACATCATTATAAACACATTCTCTAATACATATACCTCAGAAACAATTTTCTAGACAAATAATATTTGAAAAATGAAGATGGAATATTGGGATTAAAAAAAAGCAAAAGACTGTTCTCTGAAGGTAAACAAACCCTTTGACATTTTGTCAAAGCATTGAATTTAAGAAATTGATTGAGAAAAGATTGTAAAAAACTGTCTTCATCTCAGAGTTATGTTACTAATATGCTTCCTCTACTGCCACCTGGCCTTCTCTGCATCATTTACTGCCTCTCATTCTGTTTTCCTGCAACCAGATGAGATATTGAGATTTTTTAGCTCTGTAGTCCCTCTTTCATTTCTCCCTGTTCTTCCCTCTTCTACTCTGTCCCTGTGCACATTAATGTGTGTAAATATATGGAAATGTAGAACACATGTTTATTTCTTCCAAAACATTGGTTGTTCAGGAGTAAACTGCATGTAACCGAAAGTATATAGTTGTTGGGTTCCAGTACCCGGGGTCCCTAAGAGGACGGGCAAAGTGGGCGAGTACTTGACCCGAGAGGCCCAAAGTTGTCAGACTGCCCAAAAACCGCGTAAGGAGAGATAAGCTCGAGGACATTCCACAATGGGCCCAAAGGCCTTTAGCAAGCCACTACCGCAGTTAACGACCGAGAGCCCTCTCATCCCGTCCGAGAACAAACACAACATGGCTTATAGTACGCGGACTCATCCCAAGGATAATAAGGCCAGAAAGGGACGAGGACTCTCCAAGATGTCCGAGAATGCCAGCTCAGCTTCACAGTCACCAAAAGACACGCAACTCATGCGTCACGCCACCACCAAACCTCAGAACATGCCCAGTCACTTCAGGACTGGCATCCCTGGCAGGGTGTGGCAGGTCAAGCGCCGTTGGAAGTTGACTCCCTGAACACGCCAGCGTGCCTGACACAGCATGGCTGTGTCAGGGGAGTAGGTGGCCGCCCTCCCAGTAGGCCTCAATAGGCGCATGGGCATACCAGTAGCCACGTGGACGTCTTCAACAACCCCATTTCTCTATAAATACCTACCAAAAGCACACAAAGAAGGATCTTCTCCTCTCTCGAGATCTCTTGGAACACTGAAGATTCTCTGGATCTCCTTCCTCATTAGTAAAAAGATAAAAGAAGGAAAAAAGAGGGCTTTTCTCCCCACTCTGTATTGTGTACACCACAAGTGTTCTATTAGTGGAAATCCATTTCAGGCTCCAAGCCCCGTGGTTTTTCCTCCTCATTTTAAGGGGAGGTTTCCCACGTAAAAATCTGGTCTCATCTCTATCTCTCTCTCCCTCTAACTCCGAAACTCCAAATTTTTATGTTGCTCCGGACCCCAAAAACCGGAACGCAACAATAGTGTTTATACCGGACATTCTGGAACCATCCCCAAAGATATGGAGCAGTTAATTTATGATTCGTTATCTTTAGTTATTTTCTGTCACATTTTGTATAATTGGGTTTGGATTTTGTGTTACTGTTTCATCAGGGAAGAATGTGATGAATTAACAAAGATTATCGAATCCCGTGTTACGAATTGGATAGCTGAGAGTGTAAACAACACTGCAAGTATAACTCTTGGTACCACTATTGCCTTTTTGATATAATTTTATACCCCAGCGATATTCTGTTGAAGATCCATAGTTGACCTTATTGTGTCTTCCTGCTTGTTGAAATAGAAACCACTCCAGATGTACCCACTGCTATTATGGAAGCCAAGAAATGGTTGCAGGAAAAGAACTTAGGATCAGGTTCCAATTTAAAACTGGAGCATGATGCACTACCTTATGTGAGTATCTTTCCTTGATGACCATTTTTTTATGTCTGTATTTGTTCTCTAATCTGTTCTGAAGGTGTTAGATTAGGCCTGTCAGATCTTTGTCCTGTTTGTAAATCATTCCATTGAATGTTATCACTTAGAGTTGACATATTATCTTTCTCACAATGTGCATATATATATGTGCTTTGGTTCATATATCCATTTCATATATGAACTTTTTATTAAACTCTTCTCGGGCTGGTAGGTAAGTTCAAAAGAACCAATATATTTTTAAATTATGATTGGACTTCCTGAGTTGCTGACAAATATAAGCTGCTGTTCAATATGGTACTTCCAGAAATAATAATGAGTTTGGATTATTTTATTTTATTTTTATTGGCACACCACCACCTTGATCTCTCCCTCTATGTAGATTTTGTTTTATATAAATGTTACATCCAAGGTTTATATGCTGAAAGGATTTTACAGGGTTGTTTAGTTGAGCTTGAATTTTTCACATCATATGGACTATTTTGTGAAAGTTCATTGCTTCTGTTCAGCTAAGGTGTTCATCTGGTGATTTGGTTTAGTTGGCAATTTCAAAATATAGGAGACAAATAACTACTGAGAGAAGGATAAATTGCAATGCTAGCTTGACTATTGAGACTAATAAATATGGATTCAAGGGAAGCTTCATTCTCCATCTCCCCATGGAATAAGTTTTTTTTTTTTTTTCTTTTTTTTGTAGGGAGAAAATAATCACCTGTGGAACGAGCTGTGTGTTTGCCAATTGACATGAGGAGAACAGCTCACAAGATACTGAAAATTTTAACTCAAAAGAGATTTGGATGTAAATCCCCCTGCTCAAAAGAGATTTAAATTTAACACAAAATTTTCCCTGACAAGAGGAAAATTGTAAGCACCTGGAAGAATGAATTCTGGGATGGATCCCGACCTGTGTTTCCTGGTGGAACATCATCTATGGTGGTGCATCAAATAAGGATGATAGAAGGATTAACCTAAAAATTTGGGTTTTCACTTTGTGCCAAAAAGTGTTTGCCATCAAATTGTTGTATTGAATGTGGACAAATCAAGAAATTACTTCTGGGTTTTGATTCATGGACAGGGAGCACATCTTTGACCAAAAAAAAAATCATGGGCTGCGGCTGTAGCTAGGGTTTATGAATAAACCTATCCGATACAATATGAAACTATGCTTAAGAAGAGATAAGAAAACTCATGCCTGGGTCAATTCTATTCACATGTATACCTAAGGTTATTTTATGTTTCAGAACTTCTAAACTATCATATAAACAAATATTACTCAGAATATTCTAAAGCATATTCTAAGAGTATATTAAAAATTTATATATTCTAACACATCCCATTACGTGGGTTAACGAGAATAAATAGGGTTAAAATTTGTTGAGAGTTGAGTTTGTTCATGTGGAGCTGTGTTGTCAACATTATTGCTGAGTTTAATGATACAGGTCATTAAAGGTTGGCTGGGCTCCCCAATCGATGTGGCTAAATCATACATGCAGGATCGTCCTGCATGGGCTTCTCCAACTCTAAGGCATATTGAATTCAAAACAACATCGCCAATGGGGCCACAACACTCTAAGGATGAAATGCCTATTACAATCTTTGGCAATTCTTTGCAACCATCTCAGGTACCTCTGGATGCAATACTAATGCAAATGATATCTTTAATTCTTTCTTTTGGTTGGGGGTGTTCTTCATTGGGATTGAAAGGAGGGGAGGGAGTAAACATGATGAAATAATTATGGCCAACTAGATTGTGTTTTCTTTTCATGCATCTATGTGAGTTTTTGTGAAACATTTCTGTAATTTTTAGAGTTTTCACTTGTTTACGCAGAAGAGTTGCTAGTGGGTTTTAACTTTTGTTAGGTTTGTACTAGCCAATGTTGCACCTTTTTTTTAAAGCATTGGGGAATTGTTGTTAGTTGGATGCATAAATTTTTCTTTTTTGGATTGTAATGGAATGTAAGTTCTCCAAATAATCTTATTTTACTCATTGTTATGCCTCAATGTACACAGTTCGCCCAAAGCCATGATAGGCATGGCTTAGTTAGGTTGCTACACCCATTGTAAAGCTTGACTTGTTTTTTATGGAGTTTGTCATTTTAGATTGTTGCTATATTCATTTTTATCTTTTCTTTGTGACCGAATTTCATTAATATTTATGTTACAACCTTTGTTTCTTCCGATTAACTAGAACTTCGGAGAATTTTGCGAATTTATTACATTTGTGTACTATGGGTGTTTAACATGTACTACCTACCGTTGTTTATATCTATATTATACTGTCTAATCTCATATGATCAATAACATAGCAGACAAAGATCAAAATCTATGCCGATTCTTTAAATTCAGGCCAATAGGTATCCGTACTAAAAAGTTCAATATTTATATTTCTCAACACTGGAAAATTATTGTGATATATTTCTGTATTAGCCATATATTGCAAAATATTAGTAAAATTACTAGCCGATATAATGATATGTATTGGCCACTTTTTTTAGAAGCCTAAAACCACATATTTTGTGGTTTCTTTTTCTTTTTTTTTTTTGTTTTTACTAATTAAGAAGGATATCAAACTTACTTTTGATAACATCATTAAAATTATCAAATTTGTAAATCACAAGATTGTCAAATTTTAGTATGCAACTCCGTTTTAATGTAGTAAAGAGATTTTTTTTTTTTGCATCAATGGTGTCCAACACCGATACATATTACCTGAGATGGCCGATATTGATAACAATATTGATATTTTAATCCATGATAGTAGTAAATTCTTGATATGATCAGACATAAAGAATAAAAAAGTATTAATAATGATAAAATGACCAGAATTATGAACAAAATCTGGGTGGAAAGAAAACAAAGTGTTTTTTATTTAACCCTTAGAAAAAGATAGCTGACTCTGAATTCTTTTTGGGCTTGTGCCACAAAGGTATTGCATTAGAAAAATTGTTAAAACTGACGTACTGTCATCAGTGAACGTGTTGGGTAACTGTATTGTGTAAAGTGGGAAAGAAAATCACTGGCTTGCTGGATTATCTAATGAGCTGTGTGAATATATCTGAAAAGACCCAAACATTTTGAGCCTGTCTTTTCTAGTGTGCTATGCATGGGATAGAAGCCAGGCAGTATACGTAGGTGATTTACCAGACATCATTACGTTATACTGGTATGCGTGCCCTTAGAACACATGCTATAGTTGGTTTTTTGCTTCTGTGATACATATTGTTGATCAAAGGAGATTTCGAAGGGGTTGTCACCAATTCAAATGGCATGGAATTCAGATGTTATGACATCTACCTTAAGTGAAGATCAGTGTGAGAGGCTTTGTTTCAATGTTAGTCCAAATTGAAGGTATGCAATCTTTTTGCTATGATAGTGGGTTTTAGTATGTTATTAGGGGATTACCCAAAAGATCATGTACTCTTCACATTGTTTTTGTGAATAATATTGTAATTACTAGTAGTAAATAGTACTGGTATTACATATCTAAAATTATTTCTTCAAAATTTATTTTAACTATAGATCTTGGGAGTTTATGTTATATTATCGGAATGGAGATTTTTAGGTGTTGTCATCCCATCTTTCTTTCACAAAGGAAGTACTTTGATTTATTTCAAGAGATTGGTATTATGAATGCAAAACCTTGTGATACTTCATGGATCCTGGAATTAAATTATCATTGCATGATAGGGAGTAATTTAATGAACGAGAAAGGTACTAGGGATTTGTTAGCAAGCTCAGTCACCTTATTGAGACTCATTTAGATATTGCCTTCTCAATATTGTGAGCTAGTTTTTGTTTCCTTATCGTGCTTCTCATTGGGAGACTATAATGCTTATTATGAGATATCTTAATGGTGTATTAGAATGAAGCATACTTTACAGCAACCATGGGCGTACTAAAATCATGGGGTTTTCTAATACTAATTGGACTAGATCGCTATATAATCGGAAGGCTACAACCGGCTATTGTGCTTTTGTTGGATGTAATGTGTCGTGGAAGAGTAAGAATCAAAATGTGGTAGCTATATTTATTGCAAAATTAAAATATCATGCATTGTTACATGTTTCATTTGAAAGTGATTTGGTTTCAACAACTTCTTTGATTCTCTCAATTGTAACGTGATAATCAAGTAATAGCATATTGTAACAAATATTGTGACAGATCGTATTTTTTTTGCCAAAAATCTGGCAAAGTTCCGTCTATAAAACAGGCATCCGTCAAATACAAATCCCATACAAACTCTGTACAACAACCACAAATACACACTACACGAATACACAGGATCTCAAAGCCACCCCAACACCACAGGTGGCACCGTCGTCATAACTCTGGTACGACGTCGGTTCAGAAAAAATGCCAACTAAGAAGCCCAACATAACCACAAAAGGAAACCTGCGGAAATATAATATCCATCATATACAGGGAAAACTAAGCTATGTATCCATCATCATCATCATGACATGCATATACATATCCATTAGTATCAAAATGAAAATACAAGATCTCTGTCTCATACAAAATCATAAAACTAAGTACCAAAGCTCCGCGCTCAATATTTGCTGCCTATCATGCGCTTACGGCCTACTCGGTCTCGTCGGATATAAGTGCATGCTCATCTGGAAGGAAGGAAGAAGTAGGGGTGAGCTAACGGTTCAACAAGTTTATCATAAGTAAATAAGAACAATACATAATTAAATGAAACGGTAATGGAATGGAAGCAATATATATATATATATACAAATGAAATAGGACATGAGAGGGAAGAGATACAAAGAATGCATGATGACATGAGACGTGTTTTTCTGCACTTTTATGATTACGTTAATTTTTGCGGATTAGGGCCAGTGGACCTTACTAGCTAAAGGTGCCGGAGAACGAGGAAAAGATCATGACGTCCCACATGATCTAAGGCCGAACGACGTACAAAATGTCCAATAGCAAACTTTCACCTTATACAAGGCAACATACCACGTGGTGAGCGGTATACCTATCACCCGGTATATACGGCCAATAAAACTCTTTCTAACCTCCCGCGGTCTTGAGGCAGTTCTCGTTCTTCCACAGTAGTATTTTAAGGCGTATTAGGGATATCATCCGCTCTGATAAGCGGTCAGAATACGCGGCCAGAGTAATCCTTGAGTCTTCACTATAATATCAATGGCATGCCAGGATACACCTGCTCCTAGTTTCATGATTTCTTATTCATTTGAAGAAAGGTCCACCATAATTCATTCAGAATATCTCCATCCGAGAGAATAATTGATCACACAACACATTGTGGATTTCCTTTCGAATATTTGTACGATTTTTATCTTTCATTCGAACTTAAGCCTTTTTACGATTCAATTTGGATGTGTGGATATTATGATGCATAAGAAAGATTAGAAATTCTTACCATCAATAGAGAACTATAGCTTTGGAGACCTCCAGACCACATTTCCTTCACATATGGGGTACAAACATATTTTTCCGAAGTTTATAATCAAACACATGCAATTAATCATACTTTCATAACAATTAAATAGGGTGGAAGCATGCAAATTTTCCATTTATTTCGGATGAACAGTACCAGGGCCATTTTTAGAACTCCCGGACGTTACAAACGAGTCGATACTTGTGTGGTCGGACACCCAATCGAAGTATCTGCATAATTAGAACATGGTAATTTATATTTTGGGGACAAATAGCATAAAATTCGAAGGAAAGAGGGAGAACCTGAGCTGGGTGCAGGTCTAGGGTTCGACAAAGCCAAACCGAGCGAATCGGAGGAAAAATTGGACAATAAACCATAAATACTTTAGTCAATAATCATTGGTTATATATTTTTCATGATTTCGATGAGTATCGGAACGATAATACCTGATAGAGAATGAATGAAAATCGAAAGAGAGGAAAAGAAGGGTATGATTACACTTGCCTCAACCCGATCTACGACTTCAACTAGCTCGAAGCCAAAATCAAACCCATGAGCCTCCATTTTGCTCTCTCTCTCTCTTCCCTTCGGGTTCTCTCTCCCTCCTCTCTCTCTTCTTCGCGCAAAACTGACTGGGAAATAACCCTGATGCGTTTTTATACCCGTATTGGCGCTCGAGCACACCTTAGGCGATCAATTCTGTTTTTCACGCCCCAGTTGCACCTCGAGTGCTCCCCGGGCAATCGATTCTGTTGTTCGCGCCCAGGTGGCACCTTGGGCACTGGTCGGGCGTGGATCGGGCCTGCAGCAAGCCTACTTCGCGTATACGCTGTCCGGGGCCCGTTTCAACCCTTCTAACCCAATTCTTCATATTCTTCAACCCTAATTTTGATTATATAAGTTTAATAAGTCATGATTATCATAATTTAAAACTCGAAATCTTATTTACGGATTAACATTTTACGATTTGCAACTTCGATTCCTGATTTTACCAATTCTGGATCCTTGGGCTTTTTGATCCAATTCCTTCTATGCCCTTTGACCCCAATTCACCTATTTTAACTTAATTATCTCCTAATTATTATATTTTGGAATCCAGATCCTTTCCACTCATATTTACTATATTTTTAAAACCAGTACCTTACAATTCTTTCTCACTTACAGAAATTTTGTCCTCAAAATTTAAAGGAACCTCAAAGCTTAACAATAGGAGATAGTCCTTCCAGATTTCACCTCCACACTCCCAAAACACTTTCTTGATGAGACGATTGTTTCTAGAGAACCTTAGCAATCACCTTGTTCTGATCCTTAATACCTGATGCTTTCTATCTAAAATCTACGTTGGGATCTTATCATGAGACAAATTCTTAATCTCCTATGATGGCTTATCCTGATCCCAAACCTTCTTCCTTGATCATCAGTACTTGGGAGATATCATGATAATCCATCCAAATTTAAAGGCAAGCCCATTTATGGACTACTTCTCTGACCTAAGACAAAAATCTCAAATGAACCAACAGGCTCTTATGTCGATCCTAAGTCTCGAGAATAATCATCCATTTGGAATCTTAACCCCATTTTAAAATTTCTGAGCTAAGGATCCACATACTTCTACTGCGCTACTCTAATTAATCATTTATTAGGATACTAAGAATTCTCTTGCAACTCATGTCCATTATTTCACATCAGACTCCTAGGTTTCCTTACAGCTATAAATCTAAGGACATCAATACAACTAAAGTAGGGTCCAAAATCTCTAGATTACAATCAATCTAGGTAACGCAATTGAGCAATCACCCAAAAGCCTCGAACTCGAATACTTACCCAATCTTATTGTCTTGTTGGCATACCAACGAGCCAACTTATAAATTTTGGTCATATCTGTCAAATTCATGATAAGTGGGCTGTCTTCCTCGCCCAAATTCACAATTACCTAAGTAGTACCACAATCTTGCTGGTCTAACAACCCCGAAGCAAAGCCACCGGGCCTTCTCATCTCAAAATTTTCAGAACTTCTGTACTTTGAATACGACTCGGTCTCCTAAATCAAAAATACGACGTCCCACTAACCCGAATACTGGGACTACTAGCGGCACACGATTCACCTTTCTTATAAAATACCGAAAGCATACTAAGTCTAAGGACTCCTAACATCATATTATCGATCCTCATGTTTGTTTTCCTTAAAAGACGCTGAGTTTCATCTTCATAGTTCCTAAACAGGTTACCCCTTCTAATCCTTAAGCAGATTAACCCATTAGGCATCAGATGATCATTTCTTCTTTATGACAAAACTCCTCAAACCTTAAAAATCATTGGACATAACTATTTCCATAAGCAACACCTATAAATCCTCAAAGTAAGGACCTCAATGGCTAAACCAAACTATGGGCAGGGTAATTCTAATCATAGGCTTTTCACCATCTTAATTAAAGGTAACCACCCATACAAGTCACAAGAAACACAATCCTAAAGCTTCCTCAAAAGTATCACATTCTATTGTAACTTATTAGACTCATCAAGGGTCAACCCAAACAATAAGGTCGACAACTAATCCTCAATTCCTCGAAGACTATCCTCACATGAGCCATTGTGATGGATACTGATTGTCTCCAAGCCAAATGCCTCACGGTGCTGCAATCCTTGAGAAATACTTATCGGATTACTCTTCCAGGCTTAGCTAGACTCAAGAAAGCCACACACTTTCAAGACATCAATCAATCCTTCCCGAATAAACCATCGCTCCAAACTCTAAGGAATCGCATTCATGCTATCGGAGAAACCACATGCCCAACATAACACTTCTCCTTAATCAAACTTACATTCCATTCATAATTAAGCACACGGCTACCGTCTTTCTTAATCTATGATATGATCCTAGAGGGTTCATACACCCTATTGATTCTAAGAATTCATCAATGAGGCCATCACAGCAAAACACTCAATCGATGCCTCATCGGTTCAATACGGAGTCCTTCAAATTTGGTGCCAATCTTGGCACAACTCCACAACAACCATCAATTTAACGATCAGGAGATGATTTGGGCTGATTATTTCTTCTAGGAAACATCCTCAAACACTTAAACCACCCAACACCTTGGCGACCACAAAACGACTCTCAAGTGTGGTCTTATATGTCAATTAAGCTTGGCGCAAATCCTAATCAAACGATTTGCAGGCAAAACAATACTAATTTCGTCGCCATTCAAACAACGATGCCTCATATTCAAACCTTTCCACCCGATTACAAGGCGTCATATTCTTACCATCATAGCTCACACTAGCATGGCATCTCACTAATTAAATCGTCCTCAAAAATCATATTAAACCTTAACACCGCAGAATAATTAAATCAGCTCAACCAATCATATCTACAGACGCAAGAAAATGTTGTAGGCCTACGATCATTAGATAAACGAATAAGCTTAGGAAACACCAATAAAACATAAATTCTGAATCCCAACGTAACACATATATCGAAATATCAAGATCCCGGAATCTTATTTTTCGCTACAATGGACGACACTTCTATACTTCATGTCATCATCGTGAAGCCTCGATCCACGATATTGGGCTCATTTACTGTTCGACCCAGGTTACTCATATGGTCGAACTATTCACACTTGAACCATGCTCCCAAAAATCTCACCGAAATAAGACTTTTATCCATAAAGCATCCATGAATACATCCAACGATATCTCTTTATCCTTGAGACCCATGACCCTTTTCCACGTCAACCATCCTAGGTCGACTTCACTTCCTATTTGATCGGGAGCAACATTGCCGTATTTTCTTCCAAACATTGGATCACCACAACATCATCTCAATTCTCAGTGTCCATATCTCAACCTCTATAGGATCTGAATTACCCAAAAGTCTAGGCACTTAAGCATCTCCAAATCGATTATAAATCGACATCCTAGGATTCATTACATCAGAATTGACTCTAAGTTGTTCTAATCTCAAGCCATCAATCCACCTCATCCATCATATTGCACACATACCAAGCATTCCTTTTTAGCAAATTATTAGCCTGAGGACCTCAACTAGAGCCGATCAAACCTAAACTTCGAAATAAAACCGATTAACCTAGGCCTCGAATCAATACCGATCAATTCAAACACCCATGCGGCACCAATCAAATTTAAACGTCAAGGTTCTTCCCTACAGCTCCTCTCGTCCTCACGAGCAACCACTACCTCGAGTAAACCCTCTTTTGAAATAAAAACAACAGGGGTTGGGCCACTTTTAGGACACTAACTAGGACGCATAAGTTAGGCAACCAAACTCATTCTCTAACTCTAACTTAGTTCAAGCCTAAATTAGCTAATTAGGATTATTAGAACTATCCAATCTAACTTAATTATCCTACACCTATGTCTACTTATCCTATCAATCTTAATTTATCCTAAGTTTCTGCATACGATTCAAATCAAACCTAAGGCGTCTCTTTTTCTTTGATACCAACTGTGATAGATCGTATTTTTTTTGCCGAAAATCCGGCAAAATTTCATATATAAAACGGACGTCCGCCAAATACAAATCTTGTACAAACCCTATACAACAACCACAAATACACACGACACAAATACACAGAATCCCAAAGCAACCCCAACATCACAGGTGGCACAAACGTCATAACTCTGGTACGATGCCGGTTCAGAAAAGATGCCAACTAGGAAGCCCAATATAACCACAGAAGGAAACCTTCGGAAGCATAATATCCATCATATACAGCGGAAACTAAGCGATGTATCCATCATCATCATCATGACATATGCATATCCATAAGTATCAAAATAAAAATACAAGATCCCTGTCTCATACAAAATCATAAAACTAAGTCTCAAAGCTCCGCGCTCGATATCTACTGCCTATCATGCGCCTACGGCCTACTTGGTCTCGTCAGACATAAGTGCATGCTCATCTGGAAGGAAAGAAGAAGTAAGGATGAGCTAACGGCTCAACAAGTGCATCATAAGCAAATAATAACAATACATAATTAAATAAAACGGTAATGAAATGGGAGCAATATATATATATATATATATATACAAATGAAATAAGACATGAGAGGGAAGAGATATGTAAGAATGCTTGATGACATGAGATGTGTCTTTCTGCACTTTTATAATTACGTAAATCTTTGCGGATCAAGGCCAGTAGACCATATTAGCTAAAGGTGCGGGAGAACAAGGAAAGGATCATGATGCCCCACATGATCTAAGGTCGAACGATGTACAAAACGTCCAATAGGAAACTTTTGCCTTATACAAGGCCACACACTACGTGGCGAGCTGTATACCTCTCACCCGTTATATAGGGCCAATAAAAAGCTCCCTAACCTCCCGCAGTCCAGAGGCAGTCCTCATTCTTCCACAATAGCATTCTAAGGCGTGCCAGGGATATCATCTGCTTCGATAAACGGCCAGGATACGCAGCCAAGGTAATCCTTGAGTCTCCATTATAATATCAATGGCATATTAGGGGATATTACCCTCTAAATATAAATCTGTGGTCCTAATTTCATGATTTCTTATTCATTTGAAGAAAGGTCCACCATAATTCATTTACAATATCTCCATCCGAGAGAACAATTGATCACACAACACATTGTGGATTTCTTTCCGAATACTTGTACGATTTTTATCTTTCCTTCGAACTTAAGTCCTTTTATGATTCAATTTGAATATATGGATATCATGATACGTAGGAAAGATTAGAAATTCTTACCACCGATAGACAACTATATCTTTAGAGACCTCCGGACCACATTTCCTTCACATACGAAGCACACACATATTTTTTCGGAGCTTATAATCAAACACATGCAATTACTTATACTTTCATAACAATTAAATAGAGTGGAAGCATGCAAATTTTTCATTTATTTCGGATGAACAGTACATGGCCATTTTTAGAGCTTCCAAACATTACAAACGAGCTAATACTTGTGAGATCGGATATCCAATCGAAATATAGGCATAATTAGAACATGGTAATTCATATTTTGGGGACAAATAGCATAAAATTTGAAGGGAAGAGGGAGAACCCGAGCTGGGCGCAGGTCTAGGGTTTGGCGAAGCCAAACCGAGCGAATCAAAGGGAAAATTAGACAATAAACGATAAATACTTTAGTTGATAATCATGGGTTACATATTTTTCATGATTTTGGTAGGTATCGGAACGATAATATCCGATGGAGAACGAATAAAAATTGAAAGAGAGGAAAAGGATGGTATGATTACACTTACCTCAACCCGATCTACGACTTCTCCAACTAGCTCAAAGCCGGAGTCGAATCCAAGAGCGTCCATTTTGCTCCTCTCTCTTCCCTTCGTGTTCTCTCTCCCTCCTCTCTCTCTCTTCTTCGCGCAAAACTGACAGGAAATAACCTCGACGCATTTTTATACCCGTGTTGGCGCTCGAGCGCTCCTCGGGCGATCAATTCTGTTTTTCACGCCCTAGCTGCGCCTCGGGCTATCATCGGGCGATCGATTCTGTTTTTTGCACCCGGGTGGCGCCGCGAGTGCTAGTGGGCACGAGTCAGGCTCACGTCAAGCCTGCAGCAAGCCTACTTCTCGTATGCGCCGTCCGGGATCCTTTTCGACACTTCTAACCTAATTCTTCACATTTTTGGACCCTAATTTTGATTATATAAGCTTAATAAGTCATGATTATCATAATTTAAAATTCGAAATTTTATTTACGGATTAACATTTCACGGTTTACAATTTTGATTCCCGATTTTACCAATTTCGGATCCTTGGGCCTTTCAATCCAATTCTTCCCATGCCCTTTAATCTCAATTCATCTATTTTAACTTAATTACCTCCCAATTACTATATTTTGGAATCCGAATCCTCACCACTCATATTTACCATATCTTGAAATGTGGTATTTCATGAGTATGCAAAGCATGCAGAGATAGTCATTTTATTCGTGAAAAGTTTTAACAAATCCCAGACATTATCACTTGGTTTTTAACTAGAGTATATGCAACTTAGTCTTTAACTAGAGTTTGAGTTGCATATATTTGTAATATGTTGACATGATCAACATCTATACTCCAATTGGAAGGGGAGTATTAGAATATAATGTTAGAATATACTGTCTTATATTCTTTCATAAGAGTAGTTTAGTGTTTGTGATATATGTTAATAACCCTATATAAATATATGAATATAATCTTATGATTGACAAGCCTAATAGCAAGGGCGACCAAAGTATGGGGTTTTTCCTCATTACCTTCTCTTGTTGTATTTCTGCAATTAGATTTGTTTGTGTCCGTGTTTTACAGTAATGTGAATGCCAACTCTGCATGGGCCTACTACTAATGAAAGAAAGTTAATTTTTTCTCATTCCATGCAAAGCATAATTATGGCAAATGCACTCGCTACATTAATGGAAGCAAAGAATGCTACACCCTAGTTTTGTTGTTATGCTTGTTTTTTTACATCTCCTTTTATTTTTTGTTTGTTTCAGCTATGCTCGTCTTTATGAGTGTTATATTTTTATGTAGATACAAAGGAGTTCTGTTGCATCTGGATCATGGAATATCCTGGAGGAAGTACAAAAAGTGCGCTCCAAAGCTACAGAAGAATTGCTGGCATCCACATCTAAAAAAGCTTGATTTGTCTTCTTTGGAGCATATATCAGGACAATACTTGTTGATGAGTAAAAGAAATGAGGGGAGATTGGATGCAGGACAATATTCACTAGCATTGAACTTATATATATATATGTATGTTTTGACTCAGCTGTTGGGAATTGTCACGGATTACCAGGTGTAATTTTGTCCTTGTGCAATCTAATGGAATTTCAGTCTGATGGAAAATAAAAGTTGACTGGATCCTTAACGAAATTCTAGTCACAGAATGAACGTAAACCAATTTTATTAACTGAATGAATTCTCATTTCCGACCACTTCTGAGAAAACAAATAATGGACCACAAAATAAAGGCTTGCTAATCAACCCAGTCCCAGAGGAATCTTTTTCCAAGCCAAATGAGGTTCCAGCTTAATAAAATCATTATTTGATTACTTGTATCGGTTGTACTCTTTCTTTCTTTCTCTTTTTTAATTGAGGGGAGGCGCATCTGTGGACATCTGATTTAAGATTTCAGACTTCAGATGACCTGCTTCGTTTTTGTTATGCTTAGTCTTACTAATCTCTTGATGTATTTTATATGAGATCAAGTGTCTAATATTGGCTTGTTTTGCATTGAAGGAGGGCAAAGCAAATTGGGTTGTCAAGGATAAAGTAGGTGCTGTTACTACTACTGATGCTAGTGTTTCTTCAAAGCAGATTGATGGTATGTACTAATATTGATGCTTATTCAACCCTTTTATTGTGTACGTTTCATTGTATTTCACAGTTATGGCATAAAGAAAATGAATAGAACATAAAAGGGTTGGTATTCTTGTACGTGAAAATCAAAATCATAGGTTGTAGATATTGAGGGAAGACCAAATCGTAGAAATTAATAGGGAAAAAATAATAAATGTAATCAGTTCTATTGCTCTTAATAAAAACTTGTTGGAAAATTTTAGAGGATAGATAAGAAATATGTGGATATGATATAGTGATGCGGACCATAGCTTTGGATGAGAAATATTGGCTGGAGATTTAAATGGCTCCATATGCAAGTGTACTAAGATATATTTGAGATTACAAATGATAGAGGTCTTTTAGCTACTGTGATTAGAAGAATTGGGTGATATGATTTTAGACTTTATCTTGTGATGCTGCAATAGTTACATGATTTAATAAAAATAGAGGAATACTTAACCAAGTTTGAGGAATGTATCAAAACTGGTCCATTCATAGAAGTGGTGGCTATGGATTTTGGCATATGCTTCAACTTTTACAGAGAGGATATACTTTTGTGGGGGTGTTTGTTTTGTGTTTTTTTTGTTCTGGGGGGTGGGGTTGGGA
>JAODPA010098485.1:0-97362 GCA_025585075.1 Nepenthes mirabilis
TTTAGTAAAATTTTTTGGACTTTTTAAACCAGTCAAAAACAATCTATAACAAAAGTTAACTTATAAATTAGGTAGTATAGAAATGTTAAACCTTAACCAATTTACCATTGACAAGTGATCCTACTAAAAAACTTACTAGGTTCACTCCCTAATAATGAAAACAATTACTATTCAGTCTTCTCACGGACTTTACTTTACCATCTTGGGTTGTTCAATGCTAAAAATCCTTGTATGGCAACAATGAAACTCTAAAGGCCGCCTAATTAAAATAATTATTTTTCATAGTAAAAAGATTTCAGAAAGAGAAAACTTTAGCAATTTCATGCTCAGAAACAACATGAGCATAATTCATACATGCTTCAAGTGTGGAGCCATTGTTAGCTGCGTATATACATCCTTCATACATCTCTCATGTGTGGTCATAATCCCAAATATGCATATGCATCATTTATACATTTAATCATTTTTATTTTAAAGTGTTTGTTTTAAGTCATATTTGAGTACTATTAATAAATGAAAATACTCAAATTGTCTTGATTTGAATCAAGTTTTATTATAAAAATAAGTCAATACAATAGATCTAATACAATAATTTTTATAATGTGATTTTACTTATTGAACTTAAGACAAAATAATATTTAGTGTCAAATTGAGACTTTATCATTGTTAATTTTTTAAATAAGGGCTAGAGGTCCATCCACTTAGTAGTTTTAAACATCTTACCATTACTAATCATTTTAGTAAATGATTTGTCAAATTTTAACTTGGCCTTTTAAAGTTAACATCAATAATATCATTTGTAAATACGTTATCTCGTAGGCCATATTTTAATCATATACATATGAACTTTTCATCAAGCACGAAGTGTATGCTCCGGATAAGGCCACAAGGTGTTCACTTAATATATTCTTCAACCATTCCACTTTTCTAACAGCAAATTAATGCAAAAAATTGATTATACTGGCTGATTTTGTTATAAATGTCATCACCCTTACCATAGATGAAGATATATCCCCTCATTAGCTTATAATCTTCTCCATTAGTTATTTAGCATGAATATATACTTCATTCTAAAAACTAAATAATACCCAAAATAACTAATATAATAATTGATCATTTACCTGGAATATTTTATAGAACCGTTATTGCATACCAATATACTCGGGCTCATAAGATATGCACTTAATTTGCCCTATACCAATAGGGAAAGATGCACAACCTACTACAAATTATGGCATATATAACCATCCGATTACCAATTCTATCTCCACGAGAGTGCACTAAGATATAAAAACAGTACCCATAAACCTATTGTCAATAAAGAAGAGCAGCAGGTGTTAATTGTATAAAATAATCCACCTTATTGGAACTTACATTAAATATTTCACAATGTTCTTATAACAACAATCTATGGAATCATGTCAAAAATGTTTTACAGGTAATACCCATCAACAATCTATGGAATTTACAGGTTATATCCATGTCAAAAATGAAATGGATAAGATTCAGAAATCAAACTAATTTGACTTCACGTTAATTATTTAATTTTTAGGCAAGCAATTTTATACCTGTTATTCTTATTCTCCGATTCCAGATCTGATCGGAGCAAACGGATGGACTAAAAGTTGTACCTATGGGACAAGATATGATCGGCTGTACATGCCGCCCAATTGGGCAGCCCACTCACAGTAGAATTGTCTTTCGGCCGTGTTGTGGCCCCGGCTTCAAAGCAACTACTAATCAATCTTCTCTTCCATCTCACATATGTGCTTAAGAACCCATGCCCAAAAAATCCCTATCCACGGTGCTCAAGCTTTACGCCCATGTCTTCACTAAGGCAAATCCTTCTTTAAGGTGACCTTTTTATCCAGAAAAGAGGTTCTCATGGGCATTCCATTAGATATACTTCTACCAAAGAAAAAATGTGAAACACCAAGTGCCTCTTTGCATATGCAGTTTTGCCACAGGTAGAACTTCTTTTGATGCCTTTTGCTCACTAGCAGCTTTTGGCGCAATCATCGCTTAATTACGCTGGTTCTGGCAACCATCCAACCAATATGCTGACATGATCACAAGAAGGGTTCTAAGCAAGACCAAGGCTTTCAGATGATGTTTGATGACAGATATCATTGTTCACCAATTTGCCAACATGATCACCACGGTCTTCATCCAAAGCCAGGCTTTAGACTAAGTTTTACTCGCAACATCTTGCCACCGTTCACTTGTTGGAAACTCTACAAGACACCTCAACCTGGGTCACTCAAAATGCACCTAATCAGATAAGTCACAGTTCTGATCCCAACTCTTTGCACGAAATCTCTATTCCAATAGACTAGTAAACACACAGTTGTGCCCCTAGTATGATGCCACTTTTCCAATGTCCAAATCAAAATCCAAAAATACCCATAAATAAAAACTGAACATTGTAGCCAATCGAGTTTGCCATAAGTCATCACGAGGCACAACTAGCACCAACACTATGCCTGGCATTATATACCCACAGTTTTCCCCAGGCATGATCCAAGTTAACCAAGACTCACTTGGTCAGTTTTTAGATTTGCTTTAAAGTCAGTATGGTGCACGAGCCATCGGGCAATCAAATAAACGATCGTAGATACGCTAAGTCGCTTATTATATAAACAGTAGATCTACTACTTATTATATAAAAAATAAATCTTCTGCTAGAGCTGCAGTTATTGTCTAGCCCCGTGGACCTGCCGATGCAAATGATATGGAGAGCCAGATTTTTGCAAGTAGTATCCTAGAACATGTTACCATGCATCCAAATGAAGCATTGCAATTGCAGTCAACTCGGCTCTAACACCAATTCATGACAATCCAACTTTGATGTGACAATAACAATCTTGCAGCATCAAGACTTCTACTAAACTCAAAAGACCAAAAAGTTTGCAGCAGCAATACTTCTACTAAACTCAGGGACCAAAAAGTTCCAGCTAAAATATTTAGCCACGAGACTCAACAATCAAATTCTTTTTAGTGGGTCCCAATTCACATCACCTTAGTTTTGAGACAACTACCAGCATACCAGTTGCTTCTGATCATCCAAAACACCTCTGAACCAACATTCAGTCCTACCAATAAATACTCTTATCAACTCAGCACTTGCATGGCGCCACCCTTTGATAGCATCCAAAACAAGCCACATTCAGGCCATTCGCACACTTCAGGTCATTGGACTGCACAGTTTTGTGTCATTTGCAGTAAAATTATTCCTGCAGATTCACAGTTGAGGAACCCCAAATGATCTTCCCAGGGATTACAAAAATCTGAAAATTGTACATCTTCAAATCCAAAAATAGAATGGCAATCCAGTTTTTCATGTTTATTAAGGCATTCCAATCTAATTGCACTGTGCATTGCTGAAAACCTCAGAATGAGGCGTCAACCCAACCTGAAAATAGATGTTTTATGTTCTTACCAGCTACTGCAACGACTAGAAAAGCACCATTGCAAAGCTCAATGCTCCATTTTTCCTGTGTCTTACATCAAAGACAAATGCCGAACGTCACAGATCAGGCAACAAGTCAATCACAGAAAGTAGCTCCTCTCGTTATCACATCAAAAACAAAGGGAACACAAACCTTTTGAAGGGGCACCAGATATGAAATTGCAAAATCGAACATGATGTACAAGAATACTATAGAACAGAGAAACAGAAGCTAATAGCACCTTCTATTACAGCAACCTCACAAAATTGAACAATGACAGGAATATGCAGGGATTCATTGCTGCCCTCTCTATTAAAACACAGTTCCCAAATTAAGATAAAAAGCTAGATTGATTAGAAAATTGAACAAAGGAAAAATTCATACAAATAGCAAGTTTTACAGAAGCAACCTTTCACTCGGCACAGATGGACGCAGAGAAATGAGGGGATAAACCAGGTCAACCTTATGCTGAAACAGTCTTTCTTGTGGCTGCCTTGGTCTGCGCCCTGTACAATCACCAGTCCTAACATCCAAGAAGCCATGCACTGGTTCCTAGTCACTGCCCCACCACTACTGGCTCATCTCTTCTCTTGAATTTACGTTTGAGGCAATCTTGCCTGTATGAAGGACAAATGCCTGTGAGCGAAACAAATCTCTATGAAAAATAACTTAAGATCCCTTTACAGCCATCTCTTACGAGGAATTTGCTGGCAAAACTGGAGAGTCCTCCCATGCAACTGCCTATTGTCGGAGGTACTAAGAACCCATCCAAACAGTTTCTACAAGCAGCTTTTACCTTTCCCTTTATTATATGATATGATCAGATGTACACTCCTGTTATCTGCTTCGAGAAACATCAGATTGCTTCTCTTCATGATTTTCTTTCTCTGAACTCCTTTTGGCGTCTGGACTATGGGAAACATTATGTGTTGTACTTGCTGCCTTCTTATTGGGTAATACAGCTTGGCTCAGGGTAGAGCACAATGTAGTAAATACACTATCTTTTGATTTTGAGCTCTTATCGAGCCGTTGTCTCTTCACTAGCCCACACTCTTCCTCCGTCACTATTTTCCTTTTCAAACCAAGAGATTCTAAGGTTCCTTCATCAACATCAGAGGCATCCATGTGTCTTCTAGGTGGTGGTTTGTATTCCTCCTCCTCATCATCATCATCATAATCCACAAGTCCTCCAGATCTTGAACTGCAACGTCAAGACAGTGAGAATGTAGATTGCTGTCAGATACAAGGATAAAAAATGAAATATTTCATCCAATTTCTTGCAGTACCTTAACGTCTGACAGCTTGCAGTAGAACCATTCGGTAAAACAGGGTGGGCCTGAACCCGACGAGTATGCAACATAGAGGCTGATGCTGTATCTTCCTCATCACTAATAAACAACACCACTTAATAGCACATTAATAAGAATAGTTTCTAATAAACTTGACATTCACAACAAAGTACCTGTCCACATTAATAAGAAAAGTTTCTAATAAACTTGACATTCACGACAAAGTACCTGTCCTCATTGAAATAGTCTTCCTCTTCTTTCTCCAAAGCGCGCTCATCAACTCGTTTTCTGGAATCTACCACACTAATTGAAGCATTTGCCCCCAAATTCTCCAGTGACTGTAATGCACAGGTTAGATTCCAGAAGTTTCCAAAAGGAAAGGTGAAATGCATAGACGAATGTTGTAATAAAGACCTGTTCATATTTGACTTTCAAAGAGTGAATGGAAGACAAATTTCCAAACTTGCCCAACTCGTTCCAGAATGACTCAACTACATATTTCATTAAAGGCTTCAAATTTTCCTGCATGAAACATGATAATGTCACTAAAAATCAGAGATAATGGTTAATCACTAAGTTTTCAAAATCAAAGTAACAACGAAGATAGAGAGAAGAGTAGCAATGAGCACCTTCCTTATATACTCAAAAAGTTCAAGAACTGCAGAATTCAGCAAATTATAGCGGCTGCCATTTGCAACAAATGCATCCACAACAGGTTTGAGAAGGTTGTGCTTCATTATATAATTGCTCAGCTGTTCATCCTGGAGTAGGCAACAACTGTTCAATTTTTTCCAGAAAGTAAGCTGATAACTGGGCACTTATTTTTCTAGTTTGAGTTTTCCTGTGAGCTCTAAAACATCCAGAATCATCAGGCACAGCAATGCCAGATTTCAACGAACTTAACAAAATGAAATGTATAACAGCTTCTATGCACATTCTCCATGAAGCATTTTTTTCCACATGTAACGCAGCACGCTATTTAATAGTACAAATATGCAAACACAGAGATGAGAATTTGCAGAATCCACTTGGAATATCACCAGAGCAGCTAACATGCCAAACTTTTTCAACTATCTATTTTGAAGTAATATTATCCCAGCATGCCACACAACAAAATAGTCACAGCTAGTTCAGATTCCATCAAATGTCATCCAAAAGGGAAGTAATAAGGAAAAATATGAAGATGAACAAACACAGAAACTCAGACTGTTCAATAGAAGTTTCACAATACAAGCAATAAAAATTTTGAAGCCACCGTTCCTGACCAAAAGCTAAATCTAAACATATATGATTTTCTCACTGAGAATAAATCAAACTGGTGGTCAACCTTTCTTTCTATACATACATATTACTAAGAAGGGAGAATGCTCTTGTGACACAATAGCCAATACCAGATAGATAGAATAAGTGATTTCAAATCTGTAGGTCACGTGTACTCTTGTAACTTCATGTAAGGCATGATTCAGGTTTTTTGTTGGGCTGATATTGGAAAAGCTGCACCTAAGTCTTACTGACCCTCAACAATATTGTACATCACATTGTCACTTCATGTGACGGCTCTCAATTCTTTCAAATTCATTGGATCGGTTTCATCACTCCACTAACTACAGTCAATTCACTCATGTATTCATGATCAAAATGAACACTTCCAATTATATAATTATTCTCAAAATGCACATATGTGGAGAAGGGCATTCATGTCTTTATGTACCTATTTCTCTATGCATGCATGGTGTGTGCATGGATTTCAGTAACATGTGCATGCAAATTGGGAAAACAATTTGGGATGTCTTCTCCAAATAAAAAGCAACTTACACAGCGTGAAATGATGGTGCGGACAAATCGTACTGCAGCAACTACGAGGTATCTTTCCCTTCTTCGAGTCAAAAGTAAAACTTTATCCACCACATTGTTAAGGAGAAAGTTGCATCTGAAAGACAGGAGAAAGCAACATAAAAAACAGTGTAACATCAGTAGCTCAATCCAAGTTCAATTCATGACAGCAGAGGATCCAGAAGATTACTTTATCCTATAAGGATGGTGCAGAACACAAAAGCATAGCAATTCGCAAACGTTCAGTAGAATCTCAGGCTTCGTACTACTGCATTTTATAACATTTCCTTCAGCAGATTTACCATGCATCTCTCCACCCCCAGGGCATGATGCTGTTATAACTTCAATCAATTGACCCAAGTGCTTCTCATAGAAAATCTCAATAATAGTATCTGTCTGCAACACATAAGAAACAGAGCATGAACAGGAGATACACATGTTAAATATGATGGAAAAAAAAGGGCGGAATCATAAGAAAGAAAATTCATCTTACAAGCATATTTCAGTGACAAACTATTTTGCAAAACTCAGCAGTAACAATTTTAAACAAAAATGAACAATCAGTGTCACACCTGCAAACATAAATTCAACCATGTTGCAATTCGAGATACTTGCATCAAAAAATAAATCCAGGAAGTCTATAGCTTTATATAAAAAACAANACCATGTTGCAATTCGAGATACTTGCATCAAAAAATAAATCCAGGAAGTCTATAGCTTTATATAAAAAACAAAAAAAAAAAAAACAAAAACAAAAAAAGACAAAAACAAAATCTTGTAGTTTTATGAAGCTTTCCAGTCAGCAAAACTATGTCTCCTAACAAAAGGGGAAAACAAGAAGGGTGACAGTGAGCGACTTGAGTAAGCAGCAGTATGTAGTTGGTCAGAAAAAGCACCGAATCAATATCAGGTGGACCTCTTTTTTCACTCTAAATCATGTGTGCTGACTTTTCCAACATACAAATGCAGAAACTGAAGGCGTAACGAATAATAAAAATATATGGAGCATCGGTACGTGAAACATGCATGGCTACACCATGCACTCTCTGGTCACAAATATATAATAGGGTTCCACTAAAAGCATAAGGGTGCATTCATAAATCATAAATGTGGAATAGCTGTAATTTGGCTATGCTAAGAGGCGGTAATACAGTTTGGTAAAACTGAGTTGTGACAGTGTTATGAATGTGTTGTAAAATAGTTAAGCTGCTTTCAAAAAATTTGTATCAAACTACCTAAAACAGTTGCAGTAATCAAGAAAAGCTACCCGCTAGCTTTTGGCCTTTTTATTAGAATTTATATCTTGCTGCAACCGTGATATGCTAAGGATTTCCCAAAAAGTTGTAATGAGTGTTAAGAACTCAGCTTTTACAAAATTCACAACTTCAAACCAAATAAGTAGAATTGTTACCAAACAATCCACCAGTTTTGTGAAAACAATACTATGACTAAGTTAAGGAGCTTTTAGTTTGCAAAACACAGTCAATGGTAAAAGAATGGCAAAAAATGTGAACCCAAGCAAAAAGGATGACCTCAATTATGCGACCAGCCTCAATTTGATCATGTGAAATCAAATACTCATGGAATGTAAAGAGGATTTCTTGTATCAATTAGCCAAATCAAATTACAATTACCCAGTTCATGTACTTTCATTTTATTTCAACATCACCTCGTAGATGTCTTACACAAAGACAGTTTTTTTTTTTTGGTTGGGGGGGGGGGGGGGGTCCCTTTTCCTCTTCCTTCTGGAGCAAGGAATACTGATTTAAATGCAAAGGTTGAATCCAGCAACACAACAAAAGATTACTATCACAGATGAAATTATAGGCCGATATCTAATATTTAGGTAGATATACGTTGATATTGGTCCCCAATAAATAATATTTCCAAATACCACAAAAAATTGTAATATGTTTCCATATTGACTATATATCACCTGATTTTTAAAATATTGGCAGATATATTGCGGTATTTGGGCATTACGAAATATATTTGACTGACTGTCAGTGTTAGCTTAGGATTCTTGGTAATTTTTTTCTTTAGATATATCTGATGACAATACATATTATCTAATATGTCAAAATATATAGAAGAAAAAATACACAGGTAAGGATATTTTTGAAAAAATAAAAGATTTCATCCATCGTTAATAAATATCTTTTTTTGCAACAATTGCGATAAGAAAAGGCATGGCAACACCAAATTGTCTCTTTAGATACATCTGATAACAACACATATTGTCTAATATGACAGAATGTGTAAAAGAGAAAGTACATTGGTAAGAATACTTTTCCAAAAATTAAAATGGATTAGCAAGTTAGATCCGATGCGCTAGAGAATCCGTTCTTATCGGAGGGGCTAGTTGGTGATAAAGGTAGAACATACGAGTGAGGGAAAAGAAAGTCTTCCCTGCACTGGCTTGCTTAATGAAATCCTTTGCCAAGTTACATAGCATGGATTCGTCAATTGACGGAAAAACCATAGGCGAAAGATCTCATAAAGGGCCTTTCAAAAAGAGCGAGTGTGTGATGGACATAGACACAATACAATGTCTCACTCTCAAAGGTGGCCCTTGAGTTCATTTTCTTAGAGAGAAGGGCTTTAGCTACCATGCTTTAGTGAAAATCTCCAGACTATGCCTACCTTGGGGCGGCAGCCCCCCTTCGTGCGTCCCTATTGTTGGAAGTCTTTGTTGCAACTCTACCTCTCAAGTGGGCACTTCCTTCTCTACTTTAGTTTTCAAGAAGCTAATCTGTAACACCCGAACTCCTAAGCCTGCTTGGGTGAGTGGTGGTTACAGCACTGGCAACAAGAAGGCAGCAATTAGGCCAAAGTCATAGCGAATAGGGGCTGAAAGTCGTCCCCTGAACTCTATATACTTTGGTTAATAATCTTCTATCTCTGGTCATTGGTCCAAGGTCAGCTCTTGTGTATGGAACAAGCCCACCCAGTGGACTGCCAAGCTACAAGTCCTACGACATAGAAGCGGGATTCTCTAACTCCAGGTCACATAGTCTATTTCCATCAGCCAGCCGGTGGGAGCGAGTCCATCGCTAATAAATATCTTTTTTTTGCAGCAATTGTGATAAGAAAAGGCATGTCAACACCAAATTGTCTCTTTGGTCCACACTGAACTATTGCAGCAATCAATTTTGAAGTATATCTGTTTCGTTATTTCTGGAATATATATTCCCCAGCCCAATGGAAATCACTGTTTGATTCCTCTTCCATATAGCACGAACGATGCCCGACCACAATTGAGAAGGAAACAGAAGTGCAAAAAAAGACATGAGCAGTATTACTTCTATTAAGCAATATGAAAGCTCTCTCAACTTGCAATATCAATATGATAATAGGCAAAAGGGAATTAAATGCCTTAAATTAGAATACTTTTGCATTGATCTCCTTGTACTCCGTTCAAAGAACTCGACCCCTTGCATCCTACAAATTAAGTTCATGGACTTCCTAGGCCCATAAGTAAAACTGCCTCTAATAGGCAATTGGTACAAAGCTACCAAACTGCAGTGATGCCATACAAAAATATAGCCCAAATACCCATCACTAAGCCCTGTGAGCTGCCTAAAAAAGGAAAGAGAAGGAAACAGATTTCCAGATATGTGTGTTCCCTGGAGAGAGATGTTAAAATGACAAAAATAAATGTTGTTGATCATGGAGGTCTAATGCGTGAACATCATCTAAATAGAAAATTATTACCTTCCTGCCAAAATAGAGGGCAACAAGATCATGGAGAAAGGGTTATTCTAATTTCAACATTATCCCTTTTTTGTCCGTGTTAGGATACCTGTTTGGGGAAAAATATCTAGGTGTTAGCAATTCACTCCATGGAAGGAAGGGAGCTAGTGAATAAGCGTAGAGAAAATTAAAGATTGGGCAACGCTAGTTTTATAGCAATCCAAACCAAGAGATCTAGAGTGCAAGGTCTCCATATTATGGAGTTTAGGATTTCTGTGGTTTGAACCTATGGCCTCAAAGATACAATGAAAAAATCTTACCATTGCACCTGTCAACCAATATCGATATAGATCCATTATATTTTTCCCTTTTTTTTTTTTGAATAAATAAAGTGAGTTACAAGAATAGATATTCTCGTTATCCCCAATAAGGGAGCTTGGTAACAAATCACTTCTTCCAAGGTATCACCATTCGCTCCGCTCACAACAACTTAACTAGCTCTCCAAGTAAAAAAAAAAAAAGCATTAGAAATTCCATCTTCTGAAACAACTACTTTTGATATTGTTTGACACAATAAATTCTAAATACCAATAATGAATCTGCACCCCTTGTTATCGATAAATATTTGGATCTTATTGGCAAAAGAGATACGACTTTGCATTATAGTTAGTCCAGTACCAATCAAGAATCCCCATAGAATTCCAAGAATTCTTGTTGGCGGAAGAATAAGAAAATGAAAGACTTTGAGAATAGACGTTGTTCACTTTGTTTCTATACGCAATTCAAGTTACTATTTGTGTTCATGTCTGCAATATCTAAAGTGAAGTTGGCCACACATAGCTTGCCCACATGTGAAAATCTAGAAAGAAAGATTGTGGTGTCTTTGGCTTTCTTTCTCTTATCGATTAGAGTAGTAATTTAAGAATGCATTCGTAGTCTCCATTATCAAATATTGATGTGTAGTTGTGGATCCACCAAGTGTACACTGCACATTTACGTGTTAGCCTTCCTTAACTATATACCCACACGCATATCAATAATCGTTGCTCGCTAATATAGCAACTTCACACCAGATCTCTTTAAAGATGGCATAACCTAAACTGTGAACTGCAAGTGAGAATTGATGTTAATAATGGGCTGACAGGAAGACGAAAGGTGAAGAAACAAGGGAGAAGAGATGAAAGACTAGATTGATTTCTTAGGCCATAAGTACCTCTGTATTCTGCTGAGAGGAAGTCAAAGAGAGGGAGATAAAGACCAAGGTGAAAACTGAAAGTATTTCAACTATAGGCCAGTTGTAAAAACAGAGGAAGATGATCTAAACATAACATTCCTGAATGTGCCAATAAATTGGCTCCTGCCCAAGTTGATGATAGGAGGAGAAGGAGACGAGAACTCTTTGGCATATGCAAATCTCTTACACAAAAACAGCACCATGAATATTTTGTNATTTCTAGTATTTGCAATACTTCCTAACGGTGAAAATAAATTATGTACTGAAAATTAAAAGTTAGTCACGTAATCCTAGAAGGTCCTTCACATCAAAAAAAAAAAAAAAAAAAAAAACCAATGAAATAGGAAAAAAATCGCTGACAAATTTCAGCAACCAAAGTTACTTGCAAACTGTCAAGGAGAAGACTTCAGATGACAAAACCTCAATTAGACTGGTGTAATCTCAGCATTTTAATTGGTGCATCAAGACCATTTATAACATAATTACACATAATTCAAACCAATCAAAAATCCTGATCTGCACAGTTTCCTTTCTTGGAAATTTGACCTGCATATTTCTCTATTATTATTATCTCTTGATTACCTAAACACAAAATCTGACATCCCCAAGGATAAAAGAGAACTTTATTCAAGTGTGTGGGCAATTCCTGACAAAGGCCAATGAATTGTTGATTAAAAACAAGTAAAATCACACAACAAAAAGACGTCTCCAATGTAAGGTCCTTGAATATACATTGACATCAACAAAACGTCAAACCCTTTTAAGTGGATCGGTTATATGAATCTACTTCTAGAATTAGTGCACCATCCTTGACGGTAAAATCAATTGCATATCGTTATTAATCACCTCACTCCAAATTTTTCAATCCTGCCTCCACATTTCTTCTAACTTATAACCTCAATCAAATCACCTTTTTCTAACAGCCATGTCATTTTTGTCCAAACCACCATAATTACCTTTCCTCACCATGTGGAATGGCTAGAAAATAAGCATGATGGACATAATAATGCAAAAGACAAATCTAGCACAGTGAACAAAAAAATCATTGATTTCAGGGAAAAAAATGAGCTACACACCTGAGGCCCTGACAATGAGTAGGAATCTAACAAACTACGAAGAATCTCAAGAAACTGGCAATGCATGTCATCTGCAAAATCAGTTAGCATACCTTGAACCTGCACACATTTGATCCAGCTGCTGATTAGTTTCAATTGAAGAAAGAACAGAGATAGCCTCACTATAAGAGCACACATGCATATTTAGGCGTGTCTGGATGAGAAAACAAAGCTATACAGATGGAATACCGAGTGAGAACAAGATGAGTTGTTTTAGAATAGTAAACCCTAATAAATGATATTTTAGACACTATATGAAGTTTGTAATTATATAATGTATATTCTCATAACTTCATGATCAGGGCTTTCACCACAATTACACTTTCCTTTAGTTAACATGTCATTAACGATAAGAGCTGCTGCTGCCACTGGCAACCCATCTCTCAGGCAATCAGTGCATCTCATCAAAGAGCACCGAAACTCTATATTTGTGTTCAAACTTTGGAAACGATTTCGCATTCCTTTCTTCCCATCTAGGGTCTTGTTCAAACACTAGATTTGGCTCCTTTCTGTTTGATTCGATAAACTTGAGAGAGCTTTGCCTCTGTTCTTGGATGTTTGAAGGTCATCATTGCCTAATAAGGCTTCACCAACAACAGATTTGCACAACACTTCTTGGGTGGCACCCTGTCACTGGTGGATTCCCCAGTCGTCAGCTTCATGGGCTCATGGTTTCTGGTACTAAGTCATGTTTCAGATTTTGTGGCTTATTTTATTTTTCACATTTCGATGTTCTATGGGTGCTTGAAGCCCTCGATGTCGAGGAATCCTCCCTTTGGCTTTCATCATGCTTCTCTCTTTGTCAGTTTAGGGAGGAACGAACCTTCGTGTATCCTCCCTTTGCGCCTCAAAGTGATTTGAGCATAATCATTCGGATTCTCTAGAACCTCATATCGCAACACATGAACATGGCCATTAATAGGTATGTTTTGCTGTGCAGTGATTTGCGTTTGGATCTTCACAATATTTGTTTTGGTTTGTACGAAGACCGAAAGTACATCTAGTGGGAGTGTTCATACTCCAACGAATGAATCCAAGGTGATATCTCTAAAACTATTACCACCATGTTCTCTCGAATTACGAATCAACATCTAGATGGGACGAATTATCAACATTGGAGGAAGATCATGTTATTTGCTATTCGAGGACTTGATAATGAGGACTATCACACCGATGATCCTCCTGATTCTTACACGGATCCTCTCGAGGCTCAAGCATGGCTTTGTGTAGATTAATTCCATGAAACAAAAAATGGCGATGTTGGTCACACATTAGTCACACATGCTGATACCACCAAGAAATTGTGGGATAATTTGTCAACCCTTTACTTAGTGAAACATAATATATTGAGCATGTTTAATATATCTATATCTCTCTTTCGTGTGGATCAAAAGGATCTAAGTGTAACTAATCATTTTATTTACCTCGAAAAGTTCTACGAGAAACTGAATGTACTTTGCCCATCACCACCGATGTAAAGCAAATACAAAAGCAATAGGAAAAATTGGCCATATGCTTTCTTGCTAACCTAAAACCTAGCTTTGAATATGCTCAATTCCATATTTCAGCAAATTTTGCGGTTACTTCATTGACTAATGTGTTTTCTTAGTTTATATGAGTTGACCTCAAGGCTTCACCATTGGTTACTGCTAGTCTTGCCGATCAAATAGCTTTAATGACCTAATCCTTGTTTACTTATTGAGCTGGTGGATGTGGAATAGGTAGAGGTAATCAAGGTGGTCAGGTTGGTGGCAAAAAACTAACATGCTTTCATTGTGTAGTTAATCACACAAGAAATAAATGATGGAAGTTATATCTATGCAGTATCCCATGATCACTTCTAGATGTAATAGTAGTACATTATTTGCTCCTCATGACCCTTCAATGAAAGACTGTTACTTTATCCACAGGGGAGTACTCACTTTAACTTGTTGGCACGGTCACAACTACTACAACCCTTGTCATGCAAGTAACCCCACTACATATCTCTCGACATCATCTCAAATATGGATAATTAATTTTGGTACATTTGATAATTTAATGGCAACTTTAAATATATTATCCTATTATTAGTCATGTTAAACCTCACCTGCAATTTATTCAAATGATGGCTCCTCTATAAAGGTTGCAAATATTGTTTCCATTTCTCTACCCCCGAACCTTCAAGTTTCATCGGTGTTACACATCCCGATATCTTCCTTCAACTTATCATCCATAAGCAAGCACACAACTAAGTATAATTGTTGCATTGTATTCACTTCTATTGGTTATGAGTTTCAATATCTTACAATGAGAAGAATCAATAGTAGGGGCCGTCATGAGTCATGAGGTTTCTACATGCTAGATACAGGACCCACACCTACTTTTTGCTTAAGCATTCTTTTTACACCTCACCAGCTCCACTGTCAATCGAGACATCAGTCATTATCGAATCTGAAAAAGATTATGTCCTAGCCTTAACTCTGTGATAGATTTGTTAAATGAGCCTTGACAGTTTACTAAATGCCATCGAGTGTCATACTTCTTATTGCGTCTCGGGTCCCTAGTTGTGGTACGGATTAGGAAGACTTCGGATTTCTTGTCGTTCAGAGGGGATCACAAGCAGGTCTAGTATCCATCGCTATTAACCTAGACCCTACACAACACGAACTACAAATAAAAGGTTAGAGGCCTACGGGGGGCTATCCCCCGTCGACACTCCGACGCTCAAATCAGATGTCTTCTGCAATAAATAGAGGAATGCACATTTAAAGGTAAATGTGACGAGAGTGCAAAGATACAGCAATTAGGGGAGTGTGAGTGGGATGTATTTGGAGGCCCAAGCTCCATGGATGCGCCCGCGAAGGACAACTTAGAAGTGCGCCTGGCCGAGAGACGGCTTAGAGGTGCGTCCTTGGAGGGCGGCTTAGAGGTGCCCCCGGCAATGGGGTAGCTTAGAGGTGCGTCTCGGAGGACGGCTTAAAAATGCGCCCGATAGTGAGGCCGCTTAGAGAAGGACTAAACTGCACTGGTTACCTGAGTGGAGAGTTGACTCTTGGACAACGAGATCCTAACTCCAAGATGGAAGGCTCATGGCTCCCGGAAGGAGAGCTGTGGGCCTCCTGGCTAGAGGAGAGCCGAAGGGCTCCATGACTAGAGGGGGGGTGAAGGGCTCCGAGACTAGAGGAGAGTTGAGGGCCTCCTGGCGGCGGGGGGCTGATGGCCTCCAGGACATGAGAAGGGCTACGGGCCTCCTGGCGGCGAAAGGCTGAGGGCCTCCCGGCGGCGAAAGGCTGAGGGCCTCCAAACAAGGAGGGCTAAAGGCCTCCAGGACTGGAGGTTGGCCAAGAGGCCTCCGGACGGGCGAAAGTTACCTCCTTAATGGGAGGAGGGCTGAAGGCCTCCTGGCCGCCAATCTGCTCTCGTTGGAGATTGGCTAGCAATGATTGTACCCTTCTCCAAGCCATGTGAGGCCTTGTGGAGCGTTTGGAGCTTCTTCCAGCTTGTCCTTTCAAACTTAAGGGAGCCTGACTTTATAGTGTGCTCCACATATGCGCTCATTTTGTAAAAGCAATGTGGGACTCTTCACTTTCAAAGAATGATGTTGGATTATGAACCTAGTCTCATTAGGCTCATTGTAGCTGGACCCATCACTAGCCCCCCATGCCAGTGGTTCAAATTTTCAACCTCCGGCATGTTCATGATGGGACAAGATTCCGCCAAGCACGCCCAGTGTCGTGGCAGCTTCTTTACATGCTAACGAGAGGAGGAACAGGCCAAAAACGGCTAGAAGAGGTGCGCAATAGCCATTAGACACTCTCCCAAGAGTGCAGGCAACCATCCAACAAGGAGGCCCTCAGCCTCTTCCTTCAAGCATGGACGTCCCCAACCAGGAGGCCCTCAGCCTCCTTTTTTGCATGGAGGCCCTTAGTCCTCCTCCCAAGAGGTTATCAACTCTCCTCCGTCCAGGAGGCATGAAGGTCATCAACCCTCCTCATTCCAAAAGGCATAAAGATCCTTCGCCCTCCTCCCAAGAAGCTCTCAGCCCTCCTAGCATGGAGATCCCAAGCCAGGAGGCCATTAGCCTCCTCCTTCCAGCATGGAGGCTCTCAGTCCTCCTCCCAGGAGGCTCTCAATCCTCCTTCCAACATGGAGGTCCCCAGCCAGGAGGTCCTCAGCCCTCCTCCTTCCAAGAGACATGGAGGTCCTCAATCATCCTCCCAGGGGGTCCTCAGCCCTCCTCCGTCCAGGAGGCATAGAGGTCCTTAGCCCTCCTCCTTCCAAAAGGCATAGAGATCCTCAGCCCTCCTCCCAAGAAGCTCTCAGCCCTCCTTCTAGCATGGAGATACTCAATCCTCCTCTTTCCATGAGGCATAGAGGTCCTCAATCCTCCTCCCAAGAAGTCCTCATCCCTCCTCCTTCCAGGATGCATGGAGGTCCTCAGTCGTCGTCCCAATAGGCTCTCAGCTCTCCTCCTTTCAGCATGGAGACCGTCATACCTCTTTCCAGCATGGAGGTCCCCAACATAGAGGTCTTTAGCCCTCCTACTTTCAGGAGGCATAGAGGTCCTCAACCTCCTCCTTCTAGCCAGGAAGTCCTCAGCCTCCTCCTTCCAGCATGGAGGTCCCCAGCCAAGAAGTCCTCAACCCTCCTCCTTTCAGGAGACATGGAGGTCCTCAATTCTCCTCCCAAGAGATCCTCAACCCTCCTCCGTCCAGGAGGCATGGAGATCCTCAGCCCTCTTCCTTCCAGAAGGCATAGAGATCCTCAGCCTTCCTCCCAAGAGGCTCTCAGTCCTCCATCTAGCATAGAGATCCACAATCCTCCTCCCAGAAGGTCCTTCATCCCTCCTCTTTCCAGGAGGCATGGAGGTCCTCAATCCTCCTCCCAGGAAATCCTCAGCCCTCCTCTTTCCAGGATGCATGGAGGTCCCCAATCCTCCCCCCAAGAGGCTCTCAGCCCTCCTCCTTTCAGCATGGAGACCCTCATCCCTCCTTCTAGAATGGAGGTCCCCAACATGGAGGTCCTCAGCCCTCCTCCTTTCAGCAAGCATAGAGGTCCTCAACCCTCCAGCCAGGAGACCCTCAGCTTCCTTCGTCCAGCCAGAAGGTCCTCAGCTTCCTTCGTCATGGAAGCCCTCAGCCCTCCTCCCTCCTCCTTCCAGCATAGAGGCCCTCGGCCATCCTTCCAAGAGGCACTCGACCCTCCGTTCAATTAAGAGGCCCTCAATCCTTCTTCAACACGAGGATCCACAGCCCTCCATTCAGCGAAGAGGCGCTCCGCCCTCTTCCACCACGGAGCTCAGTCTTCTGCTTGGTGAGCCGCTCTCTGCCAGGCGCACCTCTAAACTGTCTTCCACGAGAACACTTCTAAGCCGCCCCTCTGCTGGGCGCACCTCTAAGTTGCTCTCCGTGGGCGCACTACTAAGCCACCCCTCATCCGGGCGCAGCTACGGAGCTCAATCCTCCAAATACATCCCATTCACACTTCCCTCATTCGCGCATCTTAAGCATGCTTTCCTCCATTTATTGCGGAAGCTATCTGACTTGAGCGTCAGAGTGGCGACGGTGGGATAACTTCTTGCCGCCCTCTGACCTCTTGTTTATAATTTGTGTTATGTAGGTTCTAAGTTATCAGCGATAGAAATCGAACACGATCCAGATCAACTTACAGCGGAAGATTGGAAAGCTCTATAATCCGTACAACCGGGAACCTGGAACGCAACACTTCTTAAAGTCAATAAATGAACTTCTACTCCTTTTAAAATAGTACATTCTAATATTTGAGGTCTCTATTCAACGTCATCCAAAATGGATTTTTGATATTTTGTTACTTTTATTGATAATTATTCCCACAACTTAGTTATATCTAATGAAACATCATTCATAATTATTTTTCATTTTTTATGCATTTTATGCTGCAAATCAGAATCAGTTCTCTTCTTCACAGTGCATTTTACAATGCAATAATGATCTTGAATAATTGTCCAGTCAATTTACTTCATTTAGGTCCAAGTATGAGATACTCCAGCAGTCCTCTTGTCCAATACTCCACAACAAAATCGGGTAACTTAACACATTAAAAAAAAAAAAAAAACCTTTTAGAAGTGGCAAGAACTTATTATCTTATTATCTTGCTATCCAATATTTCACATGAGTTCCAAAATAGTATTAGAGTGAGCCAATTTTAACCACGTATTATCTTATTTATCATATGTCCTCGCCTGTGCTTCAGGGGCATATCCTATATTGTATCTTGTTCCTTCACAAGCCTTCACACTCAATTCCTCTAAGAATATTTAGTTGTATATGGTATGATCATGACATTCCCCCTCACATGGCTAACTTAACACCAAGTCACTTAGATGCATTTTTCTTTGATATCTATGCATTCAAAATGGGTATCGATGCTTCTCACCTGACTTAGGCTGATTTCTTGTGTCCTCTGATATTTCATTTCAAGAATCAACTCCTTTCTTTTTCGAAGAATTTCTTTCCACTCCCACATCAAATGTCACCCTCCATGATGAATTTCTTATCTATCATGTTGTTCCCCATCAAGTTATGTCACCACCTCATGCACTATCTGATCCAGTGATTCACAACTACATCTGTGATCCTCCTAAGGCGTTTAGGTCCTCTCCCATAGATGTTCCTAAGCCAAATCTTAAAGAATTTATTCCGTCGCCTACAGATCCCATAGTGTCATCATAGCTGCATTGAGTCAATGACAAATTTAGACCTTCAAATTGTGCTCAGAAAGGGTCATCATAACTGCATTCGGTATCCCTAATCTACCACTATTTGTCATAATAGTGTCTCATATTCTATACCTCGATTGATGGGTAAGGCAATCTCTAATCCTAGTTGGCGGGTATCTATAGAGGAAGAGATGCCAGCACTTAGCAAAGAAACACTTGGGATAGTGCTCCCTTGTCTATAGGGATGAAATTCATTAATTGTAAATGGGTGTACACAATAAAAGTTACTCCCAATGGTTCTGTTGCTCGGCTAAATGCCCATTTACTAATGGATATGCCCAGACCTATGGTGTAGACAACATTGATACATTTTCTCCTGTTGTAAAATCAAGTTTTGTAGCTAGATGCCAATAACACCCTCTTACATTGAGATCTTCAAAAAGTTTACCTTGATCAACCACCTAGGCTTGTTGCTCAAAGAGAGATTGGCTTCATTTGTAAGTTGAAGAAGTCATTGTATAGCTTAAACCAGTCTCCATGGGTTTGGTTCAACAGGTTTAGTGAAGTTGTTCTTTAAGTTTGGTCTCCCTCATTATGGAATTGATCATTTCGTGTTTTATTGGCATTCTAATGCCAAGTGTTTTCTTCTTGTTGTATATGTAGATAATATTGTGAACATTGGTGGTGATAATAAGGATATTGCAGACCTTAAAAGTGTTTCTTCAATGTCAAGTTTAAACCAAGGACCATGAGACCTTATAGTACTTTCTCAACATTGAGGTTATGAGGTGTCATCGTAGAACATTCCTCTCAAGAAAAAAGTACACATAATTTAATTCAAGAAACAGTATGCTAGATGCAAAACTGTGTTGTGCGCCCATGGATCTAGGAATAAAGCTTTCACTAGACAATGGAAAAATCTTTATTGAGTCAAGGAGGTACCATCATTTAGTTGAAAAGGTAAATTATTTAGCAGTGACCTGACCATATATTGCATTCCCAGTAAGAGTGATAAATCAATTTTCGTCCTCCCCTTGTGTTCCACATTGGAAGACTGTTACACATATACTTAGATGCCTTAAATATATACTAGGACACGACCTACTTTATAATGATCACCGCCACAGTAGAGTTGAGAGATTCTTTAATACTAACTGGGCTGGATCAATGTATGACCGCAAGTCTACTACGAGATATTGTATTTTTATTAGGTACATAGTGGCATTATGGAAGAGCACAAAACGGAATATAGTTGTTCAATCAAATGATGAATCAGAATATATTATGTGTTGACCTAAGTCGCATGTGTAGTGATGTGGCTTAAATAGTCACTTAAATCACTCAAATAAAAAAGTTCTAAATCATATCAATTATAGTGTGATAATCAATCAATGATTCATATAGCGCCAAATCCAGTTTTCCATGAGCACATCAAGCATATAAAGGTAGATTGCAACTTTGTTCATAAGAAGCAACAAGGCCTCCTTCATGTTAAACACATGAGAACTAAAGATTAATTAGTTAATATGTTCACATCTCTATTTGGAAGTCGAGTAGAATATATTTGTAATAAGCTGGGTATGATTAATATCTATACTCTAACTTGAAGGGAAGCAACACAATGATAAACCCTAATTAAAGATATTTTAGTCACTACAAATTTTTGTAAATATATCTTTGTATATGTATATTCTCATAACTCTCATCAATAAGGTTTTCACCACAATTATTCTCTTTTCTTTAGGTAACAAGTTCCAATGTTATTCCTCCCCAATGAGTGAAATAAGATAGGTATATCCCATAAGTGAGAATATTCAGGATAGACATGAGTTCCAGTTCCCAAAATTGGGCCTGATGTACACTTCACCTTTGATGACACCTGATTAACCATTAAAGCAATATACACTTACCCTTATAGAACATCTACCACCTGCCAAGATATAATCATATATAGCTCCTCCGTTCCAGCATGAGACAAATTTAACCCCCCCAAAAAAAAAACAAATGAATTTACAACAGCTAAGGAAAATGATCCATGATGGAAATGATTAGAATGCACAAAAAGGGATCAAAAAGAATGTCAATAAATCAAAAAAAAAAAAAAAGCAAAACAAAGTTTTCAGTCTTGCAATAGCCGCATGAGTCACAAAATTAATGCTGACAACAAAATTATGGGTTTTAATCTGGTTACTGATCACAATCTTTGATTGCAATAAGAGGAATCTAGGAATCATTTGTTTATCCATTTTAATTCCACCCTAACTACATAGGCACCGAGCTATAGTCTCATTTTTGTTTCACCGGTCCAAGCAGACGTCAGGTTGAATTACTTGCCTGGAAAGAGTTCCAGAAAAAGAAAGAAAAATTATCATTGTACTTTGATTCCCATTGTCTATTATTTGTTCTATGTGGAGTCAGAGGAATGACTCGACCTTGTATGATTAATGGTTTGGTTTTGTGTAGTTTTCATTTTGATTGCCAGAAGTTCCTGGATTTGAACCCACTGATTTCTTTGATGTGATTGATTTGCTGCCTCTATAGGCCATAGTACATTTGGCAGTTCCCCCATGGCACCCAATACATATAACTCTTCTCTTAATAATTAGAGGAGGGAAACCAAAAAGTTGATATTACCAGGCAGCCACAGGATTTCTGATTTCTCCTCAATAAAAGATGACCAAGAAAATTGTGAAGTCAGTTTTGCATACACTTCTACTTGTTAACTGATAAAAGACCAAAACCAAACATTGTACCTCATATCATGGACTATAGACTTACAGTTTAGAGTTTCATCACAGTTTTAATTATGTATATACCAGAAAAATTCCAAAATAATGACGGCAAATTTTTTAGCACCTTCAGAAAATTAATGGTGACAAATGTCATTTATAAGCAGAGTCAACAAAACATAAGAACTACATACCAAGAGTCCAAGAAGGGGGATTCCCTCAGGACGAATGACGTAAGACTGCAAAAGGTTTGGATCCTGATTTAACAGAAGTATAAGAATATCTGTCCTGCAGCCATAAAAAACAATGTGTATTAGCTGCATAGAAAGTAGAAGAAAACATCTAAATGGACTGCAGAAACTAAGTAACAACCAATAAAAAAAGTGACAAATCTGGGTGTAATCGTTTACCCAGTTAACACAAGTCGTTTGTCTTCACTCTGTAAGATGTCAATGATGATGTCAATTATGCCTTCAGTCACAAGATCCCTAGGAACATTGTAAGAGAAAACAAGACAAAAATTGCCCCCTTAGAAAATTTGACAAAGGAAGATAAAAGATCTTACAACACCTTGTAACAAGAGAAACATGCTAAAATACAGGGATCAGAGAAAACATTGAATGAAATCCTCTAAAGAAAAAACACCAACTTCATAAAAACACACCTAAAAAGTCGAAGTTGCTGAACCATCTGCAAACTCTTGCTTAAAGTGCAGAACTCATGCAAGAAATATACCTACAGCAATTAAAATTATATACATAATACCAGAAGGCCTCATTAGGAAAACAGAATTCAACAAAAAAAAACTTCAAAGCATATATAGAATTCTGGGATCGATAAGCTTGATATTCAAGAAAGAACTGGGATCACTTCTAATAAGTTTTGTTCGTGCTGACATTGTTATTCATCTGTAAAGCAATGAGCAAAAACACAAAGGATCTGCTGCAAGAGAAATATCCTTGCTGCAACTACATGTTACATTAGGCAAGAAAGAAATAACAGAAGACGTTGGTAATGAGCACAGAAGCATACCATGAAAAGAAAAATAAAAAAGAATGAGCCAAGAGCTCATTGGTGGAAAAGATGACTGGTTTTACTCCTTTTTTTTTTTTACATCAGCTACATCTGAGTGAGTTAAATTGAAGCTTATCTTAGGACAGCAAAGCTCACTTTGCTGACACCTGCTGGCCAGAAGGTACAATATTGTAAAAATTGTTCATACTATTGATATAGGGTTCAGTTGCACACCCCCAAACAAAAGAGACTAGCATTGAAGATAACGCATTTTCCACTTCTGTAAACTAACTTATTTCTTACTTCAAGAATCGTACATGAAAGCAGAGATTATGGTTATTTGATAATGTCAGCTGTGCGCATTGAATTCTCAGCGATTAGAACAAGAATCGTACCATGAAGCACGGAAAAATATCACACTCAAAGGATGAAAACAACTTTAACAATGTCCCGCAAAATTTATGCTCATCAAGAAATATTTATGATACTTACAAAATGCAAACTGTAGCCAAGAATTGTCATAGAATCAACATCTGCCAAAACCTTCAGAACTCAAGTTTCTCAGGCTATAATCAATTTACTTCCAAGGAGAAAATGACCATGGCTAGTTATACTTCATATTAACTGGAACAAATTGCATGTGATGACGACGTGCACTGACATGCAAAAAAGACTAAAACTCATCCGTCCATACCTGAACTAGGAAAAATTGATACTCATTTCCTTTCCCAAATCACATGAACTTATTAGCAATGACATCCACAACCCTTACATGACACAGAGACACCAGTATTTTCAAAATCCAGACACCTACTTAAGACACTGTGGTCTATTTGAAACTGAAAGGTCCATGTCCAACCAATTACCCAGAAGGCTGTGTATTATACAATGTGCATAAAGAAAGCCCTTAATGCTGAACATTGGATTACACAGAACTGATAGATGAATATGTCAAACAAAATATAATATATCTTTTTTTACCGAGACCCCAAGAAACATGACTGAACATTGGGACTACGCACTTAATGATAAATATGCCATAAAAATTGAGAGTATTCCATTGTTATGACAGCCAAGGAAGTACAGACCTCTCTTCCAAAATGGTGTGACAGTTTGCAACACGTATCAGACACTCGTTGGACACTACCTCATGCATGCCAAAGTCCTTTTTTTTTTCTGTTAATCTGGACACGACGAGAACACGTTTGGGACACATTTGGGGACATATGAAAATTAAATACAAGTTAAGATTACTTAGTATGAGCAAAAATTTCAAAACATGAGGTCGAGATGAGAGAAACGACCACCACTAGTTTCCATTAACAATCAAAGAATGAAAGAAACAAATGACTAAGAAATATGGGACCAGCAGTCAGGGGAAATTTCACAGGAACAGACAAGGACAGAGATTTTGTTCTTGCAAGCTCTTCATTTGTTCTCTTATTACAAATTGATTCTCACGCATGTTCAAAATAGAGATGACAGCTCTAATTTCGTACTCTACTAATTCGTTACGAGATTTTCTATATATGTCCTAGCTTTATGGACAACGAATTGTGGTTATGGTATTACGCCCTCACTCCGTTGCTGAATCGTGTTTTCCTGCATTTTCCCTTTTCATAGCTCGTTTTCTCTCTGGCTTGAAAGAAGGCTTCAAGCTCTATCATCTAGCCTAGCACCAGAATCGTAATATAGTAGTGTGTTTGATTGATTGGTTCCCTCTTTATTTCCGTCTATTGTGAGTAGTAGTGAACCCTAATTACATGGTTTTTTGTTCTCTTCTTTTTCCTTGTTTTGCTTGTGAGCAATAATAACTAACTACGAAAATTCCAAAAGATCAAAAACATGCCACCAGCAAGTCCAAAATACTCTAAGCACGTTCGTTGCATGTTTAAGAGTGTCGACATCGGAAATTGTTTGCCTACGTAGTGGGATGAAAAAAGCCAATTCTCTCCAACTCTGGCATGTCCCGATCATGTTGGATAAAATAAAAACTCTAAATGAATCCTATACAAGTCAAAACATGTCAAAGTTAGATACATGTCCAACACATACACTACAACAGATGAAGTGTCCGTCCAAGCTACCTCTCTTCGGGACACTCCCTTTGGGGATCCCTATCCATATCATGTCAACTCTTCCACTGTTGGAAAAATGTGACCCTTGCTGCATTTTCTTTCTCCAAAGAATATGTTTCTGTTCCCTCCGTCTCCCAAACATTGAATTGCCTCTAATGTTGGCTGTCCAATCCATTCAAGACTTCTTTCAATCTTTTAATGGATTCAAGTACTTTGATTGAAGGTATGGGGTCTCATTCTTAGTGGATAGAAGGCTGGGATGAAGACGTGATAGACAAAAATAAAAGAGGACGAAATTGCAATCTTTTTTGGTGGATGGAACTTAAGGCTTCTCTTTGGATCTGCAACCACTGGAAGAGCCTCACTATTCTGGAATTAGGCCAGATACCAGTAGGTCTTAGCTCAGATTTCTCTGTGCAAAGGTTAATTAATCAATCTTTATCCATCTTCATTTTGATGGAGGCAATAGGAACTCTTTTTATCGGCTTTCCAAAAATATTATGTTCTTTGAACGTCTAATAGAGCAATGTTTCTGCTTGGGGAAATATCTAGGTTATCCAGGTCATAAGGAATTGGGTTTTCATATTATTTTCAAGTGCAGGATAGTGAAATCTATCACGTTTGTAGTAGTCATTTTTTTCCTAGGAATGATCCACAACATGTAGCGGTCACAGTAAAAGAAGGATTTCTCCCCAGTGGGCTCCAAGTTTGCATTGCAATTGTCAAGGGTGATCTACTATAAGGCACATGCAGGGAAGGATGGAGGAGTTTGGAATACCCAGACCAGATTCTTTGCATTTTGTTGTTATTGCTAACATACGATTAAGGTTGTAATGCTCTATTCCTGGGTTAGATTTATTCTTTGATCACCGCGAACTTGAAACATGCTTTGTAATTTGCATTATTGGAAATTATTTATTGCATGTCTAAGCTTGAAATAAGTACGACTGGCATTCAATATCTCTGGATTACATGGATTTAAATTAAGGCCTTGGATAATCTAACATACTCCTTTAGGAAAGGTTGTCTAAGTTGTAAATTAGCCTAATGTGTTGGTTATTTGGAAACCACATAAGATTAAATGGATTGATATTCAGATGGCACAATCAATGGGGATTATCAGATATTTGTATTTCATGTAGTGATCCAAAATAATTGTTACTGAAGGTGGCAATTTCAGTGGGCCTTATATTAAGAGGCAATTGCAGTAGGGCTTACATTTAAGCCAAAGAAAGCCTTTGGCTTCCTAGTTTCTTGCCACCCAAGAGACAGCAGAAGAGAAGAAAGAAGAGAAGAAGGAGAAAGGAAGAGAAAGAAAGGAGAAGAAGAAGAAACAAAAGGAAGGTGAGAAGAGAAAGGCTGACTTCGCTTCAGTTACTAGCCACAACCGAGAGCCAGCAAAGAGGAAGAGCAAGGAGGAGAAAGAATAAGGAAAGGAACGTTGGTAAATTGGTAGATCTCATCCTAACTCTTCTAAGAAATTTCATGTCTACTTCTCTTGATTTTAATTCATGGATAATTTGTTCACATCTTAAGTTTAGTTAGATTATGGGTATATCGTAGCATTATTGCTGTAGATGAGTTTGCATGTGATTATAATAAGGAAATCAAGGTTGATTTGTAAAGCATGTTAGATTACTGTGGTCAAATGGTGGTTAGATTATGTTGCATGTTAGATTAAGGAGCAATTGATGGTTAGATGGTGTTGCATATAGTTAAATTATTAGATAACGTTGAGGTCAATTGGTGGTTCAATTGTTGTTGCACATGAGTATGCATGTGATTATAATGAGAAAATCATGCATGAATCATGATGCATGTTAGATTATTGCAGTCAATTGGTGGTTCAACTATGTTGCTTGCTGGATTAAGCAAGTAATTGACTGATGGTTGGTGCTGCATGCAGTTAAATTGTGTTCTTAATAATTTGAGGAACATAAAGGATCAGTTGAACATGACACTTCCAGAATAGTGTTGTTAGAAGGAACAATTGAACGTGGAGCTCCTAGAATTGTGGCATTCAAGGGATGTACAAACGTGGCATTGCAGGAGAGCTTTGGTTCAATCATAGGTCATCCAAGGGACATTCGCGGACCGTTTGAATGCCATTACAGTAGTTTCCCTGCAAATTTTGTGCGTGGTTCAGTTGATCGAGCTATAGGCAGTTTTGTCAGGAATTGTTTTGTTTATCTAATGTTTGACAATATTTATTGAGGAACAAATTATACACTAAAAAATTATTAGTGTGTCTTAATAGCGGCTTTTGGTCAATCCTAAAGTAATGCATCAAAGCTTGCAAAGGCTTGACGTGATTGTTTGTGGAGCTTGGATTCTGTCTGTGAAGCCATAATTCCTCCATAAGTCCTAATTATGGAGGTGAGGTGGTACTTCAAAAATGAACCAGGACAATACTCAATCTTAGGTTGTTGTGTTGCCATTGTGATCCCTGCAAGAATGCAACATAATGATGGTGCCATAGGAAATAAAGAAGTATTGAAGATGGCTTTGTGACAAAAGTTTGAATCATATATCATGGTCAATTCCCTATTAAACAAACCTAGAAACTAAACATTTGTATTGACTAATTAGATAGCATTTGTATCTACTTATAGAGTGGCGTGCAAGGGAGTTATTGTACCAGAAATACACATCAGATGAGTGTATCAAGCAAAACAGCAGTGCTCTTCGGCCGAGTGCACTGTTTGAGTGTTTCCAATTCTAGGTGGTTTGGTCATTCACAAAGAACAGAGAATTCTTGATAAGAATAATCGGATTACTTTCGTCTCTTGTAATCTTTTGATTACAGTGAACCTGTTTTCGTCTTCTGCCCGTGGATATAGCTCTCATCCTGAGAAGAAACCACGTAAGTTTGTTGTTTTCTGTGTGCTAAAATTCCTGCCTTAATTACATTGTTTCTCACAAGTGTAAAAGAGGAAACCATTAAAATCTGATTTGGGAGGGAACCACAAAAGTAAAAGAAGAGACAACGTTGAGGTATTTGGCCAAGGAAACGAAGAAGTTCACTCGCAAAGATGGAGACTAGCAAGGCTTTGATTATGCTATGTCCTTACATATTTGAATTCCTTCATATACTTGTATTGATTATGTCATTCTCTTTGTATCCTTGCATTTAACTTTGGTATGGTTTCCATCTTGACTTTACATACTGCTTCCTTTGAATGTCATGTGTGCGTTAATATAGATTCCATGAACTTCCATCTCTAGCAAGCCTTTGAAAAGAATAATCTAAATTTTACATTCCCACAGCACAAACCTTGCTCTCAGTGTTATGAGAATAGTCTCGACTATAGCTACCACGAATCATAAAGCGTGTCAATTTTTGTAGATGGGTTAAGGACAGTGCGTGAAAACATTTCAAAAGTTAGAATAAGGAACCCTAGGTTCTTCGTGTAGAAAACATTATACTAAACCTAAATCATTCCAATTTATAAATGCCCAGTTTAAGAAGTCTCTACATATTCTCTGTCCATATTATGAGATCTTGAACCTTAGTGTTATAGAAATGTCCCAAACCTTAGTGTTATAGAAATGTCCCAAAGTAGAGAGATTATTTGACACCTTTAAACTATTGATGTGTTTATGATAAACGATTTAACATTGACTGTGACATGCCCTACATTTTTGTATGCGAAGGTTTGAGATGGCCCATACATGGATTACAGCAGTGGCGTATGAAACCACAGGTTATACTATACAGAAATTTCCAACTTCCATTTCGGCACTAGAAAAGAGGGATATCATTGGCCTGTAGTTCAAACATTTGGGAGTTTGTTTAATGGTATTTGTATTATGTTTCCTTTGGATTCAAAATCCATTTGATATCTGTTCATGGCATTGGCTGCCCTCGCTTTGCTGCTTTTCAGGGCCTTTGTTATTTGTTTTATGATGCATGGATATTTATATTTATATTTATATTTATATTTATATTTGTTGAGTTTTTAGCTTACCCTTATCTTCTTCCCATCACATATTGTGCGGCTTTGACATTGACAAAAAATCGAGGTTTATGGTGGACTACTCAAAAGCTTTTGCTAGAATACTCATAGAGGGTATTTTATAATTGCTTAGTTAGAATATCTTTAATTTTTCTAAGGCTTTATGGCAATGCACAATTATTGAATGGTGACTTAGTCATCATGTGATATTTGTTGTGTTATTTGTGGTATCAGAGATGCGTAGTAAAAGCGTGGTGGTACACATTTGGTTTAGTGATTAATAAAAATTATCTAATTTCTCATGATGATTAATTATTAGAATTCTAACTAGAGGTTTTAATGCAGCGTCATTACCTAACAATTATGCTCATGTTTTATGTTGCGTCCTAGGTAATGATAGAGGTCCTAGTCCGATTTTCTAACCGTCTAGCTATATTGACCCATCCCATTTTAACAAAACCCATTGCAATGTTAAATCATATTTAAAAACTTTTATAACTGTGGATGTCTCCAAGCGATTTACATTTTTGGTGAGGTCCTGCTAGGTTCATAAGATTTTAAGGATAGTCCAATCAATTCGCGAAATGTTTAACCTCTCTCTATCCAATATTATTTTCAATTAGTTCACTAAATGATTTGGTTGTGATGGGTTCTTTGTGCAGAATTATTGGTGCTAGAGCCTGATGCTTCTAGAGATGATGCTCTACATGCGACTATTTTGGCTGTGAATAGGGACTCCTTCATAATTCTTCTCCTAGATTGGTGGATGAGGGTTTCAAAGTTTAGAAAACGTATTAGGTCTCAAGATTTAATTAGGTAAGTTTGCCTTCATTGAGCTTAGGATAGGAATATAGATATTTCAGATATATTTCCGAGGCTGTGCCACAAGAGATGGTGGTGTCAACAGTTTCTGTGTCTTTCTTTGCTAGGCAATGAAGACAAGCCAAGAGAACCTTTTGAAAAACTCAAATCTAGCAGATTGGAGGAGTCCACATCTTTAAAGTGGGTTAATAAAATTGGGAACTGTAGAAGGCAAGATATGATGATAATTGTTTCTTTGGGGTACTAAGAGTCATAACACGAAGAACATGCTCTCATCGGGCAAAAATCCATCTTTTTTAATGTCAAAACAGCTGGCATTGCACATAGACTTAGGCTTTCACAGATGAAGCATTTGTAAAGCAGTTCTCCTACTTACCTTTGGATCTCAGCATATTTAGTTAAATTTATCATAAAATAAGGAAAATTTAGCAGAGATAAGCCTGCAGCAAAGTGTATGGTGTGTTGGATGCCGTGTAAAGACAATAAGTAATTTGGGAGGTCCTTAGGGAAGACATCATACAAGTAGTGGACCTAATCACCTTCCTCAGAGACCACTACTTGAGGGATTGAAGAGACTTCTAGAATAAGCACAACAAATATAACAAACACACCTACGGCTGTACGCTCAGAGTGTGCAGGGCTAATGCTATGCACTCCTTTCATCTCTACCACATCCGTGCACTTATTATGGATAACAGATTTTGAAAGCAAATGATGAAAAAATGTATCCTCTCACCCTTATGCATGAAAGAGCATGAGTTGAAGTGACCTTGGATTGTCACATTCAAATCATATAATCAAAATCGACCTAAAAATAACATGACCCACTTTTATAAAAATATAAACCTTGTACATTAAGAATTGAACAAGCACTAAACAATGTTCCTTGACCGCAATGGAAGTGGTGTCGATCCAAGAGGCATTATACAGATTAAGGGAACAACTTCCAACCAAAGATGGGAAATGCTATATGAAACATCATGGTGTTTCAGACTTGAGTTAATTGGACTCCTGACTCGGTGATATTTTTATATAATGAAGACAAAATCTTATGAAGCCAAATATTTGTTAGGAGGCTTAAACAAATTTCATGAAAACCAAGGATCAGTTAAGTTCGAGAAGTCACTCGGAGAGTAATTAGGTAATTTTCTCAGTAGCAATAGATATTATTTTTAGTGCATTATTTTATTAATTAGAATTTATTGTGAATGTGTTAAATATGTTTTCGTATGATTACAAATTAAAAACTAATTCAATTAATATGCTAAAACAAGAAAACAGGAGGAGACAAAGCCAAGGAAATCCTAGTTGGACAAAACCCTAAAATGCCCCTAAACCCTAGCTATGAGGCGCATTCCTTTTCCCCCTCTTTCCAGCCGCCTTCCTCGTGTTTTAGCTACATTTTTTAAAGTAAAAAAGGATTCCAATTGCAAAAATTTCAGATTTTGGATGGCCCCCCTTTGGAAGTTAAAAACCCTAGTTTTCCCCCTTTCTGTTTAGGAGCCACACGCCTTAAGCCTTCTTCTAACATAGTTCTCCCTAATATGTTTCTACCACTTAGGAAAAGAGAAGTCCACAACGCCCCTTAAGCCCCCTTCTAACCTAATTCTCCTTGATATTGTTTCGTCACTTACAGAGGAAAAGCGGAGAAGAAGTTGACCACCTCACCCTTTGAACCGTGGCAATGGAAAATAAAGGGTGAAACCTTGAAATCCTTAGTCTTCTAGCACCCTTGGTGTCATGCTACCTTTGGAGAAGAGGCTAAAATCCATTTGTGAAAGGTGAACAGGAGCTAGTGTTTGTGATGTTCTCGGAGGCTATTCATACATCCTTCTATGATTTCATGGAGAAAAACTGAGGCAAGTGAAAATTCTACCATTCTTTGGCAAAGGTAGGCTCTAATATATCAAATGGGATATCTTGCATCCATCTTAAAACATTCATTTTGGTCCCCTAGAGAAAAAGTTATCTATATAGTTAAAAATAATATCTGTGACTTCTCTCTTATCCTTTTTAAAGTCTTGATTTTAAAGTCTTTTAACAAAATAATTATGAGCTTTTCTTCATGATTTTGTAATTGTCTCAATCCGACCTCCATGTTGTTCAAACGATTCTTCAGTTTAATTGATAGAACCATACGTTTAAGGTGTAGAAAGATGATAATCATGAGATATTATGCCAGCAGATGGAGTAGAAAATTCTCTCTTGTTGGTTATGGCATGGTCCGACCCCTTAGGGGTAAAAGTGTAAATGTTGCATTCCGGTCTCTTTATAGATTATAAATCCATAAGTTTTATGATGTGTAGACAAATTTATATAAATCAATCGAGAAAGATGGGACAAAAATTACACCATTGGTCATGGGCTGTATGACAATTTTAAGGGTTTAAGGCAAATTTTACATGCTTATGCTTTGATATGTTATAGAATTCCATGTCTACTAATGTTTAAAGTATAATATTTGATAAGCTCTCGAAAGTGGTGAATTCCCTTGTTGGCCATGGCATGGACATGGAATCTGTTAAGTTCATATGTTTGTTTGCATGCTTATAATATAGTATGTTAAGGATTTATATATACTCTAACGATTTTAGTAGCTTATTTTGGTAGGTACTAGAAAATGGACCAAAATTCTCTTATGGCCAAGACCTTAGGGACATAGCATATGATATGATAATTTGACCATATATTTAAATAAATAATTTTGGACTATAATTAATCTAGATGGCCGTGTGCCTCTAGAATGTGAAGAGAAGACAATTGTGTATTTATACATCAAATTGGTTGAATCGTTGATGGTTAAGTGAATTGGCCAAGTGGAGTAGGGGCTAAGCATGGCCTTTCTACACAGTTGTATACAATTTTTATGATGACAATTGGTAAACCTTGGACATACTTATTAATTGATGTACTAAGTGTAAAAGATTGGTTTTGCCTTATAGTGAACTTACATGGTTTGGCTGTGGGCCATAGTATCCTTGGTAAGCTGTTTACATTATTAAATTATGTTATAAGTTCGTTGGGTGGAAAATCCAAGGAATTTTGATAATGTAGGATTATAATATAAGCGATCTAATGTGTAGGAGTCTTTTCCCATTAGTGCACGAGTGATAGGCCAAGAATACGAGACTCGGATGTTTTACATAATGTAACCGTATCCCAGAGGTGTATAAAGATAATTGGGATCAGATAACCTTGAGTCAATTTTTATAGAGTAGAAGTTGGGCAGGTAGGGAGTAAGGAGGTACTCCTGTATGGACAACTGTGATTAGCTTTCCCATCGATTCGATAGAAATCCATATCCCTTGCTACTCTACTTCATTGTTATTATATGGTTAGGTAGAAAAGATTATACAAAGGCATTATGATATCAAAGAGCATGTAACATGCGAAACTATGGTGTAGTCTACAACCGTCCGATATCTAGTCCAAGTCCCGGTGGATTGAAGTCAAATGTCATAGAGAAATACTTATAGTCCTATAAATAACATACTTTGAAGTATAAACAGATAACATAGTGAGGTGTGTTGGGATTGACATGCCGAGTATAGTTATCCTACGTGTGGAATGAGAATCCGTCAGTGCCTCAAAGATACGAACGTGATCATATCGAGGATATGATCATGTGCATTGTTATGGTACCCATCTATGGGTGGCAAGTACTCCGAGACTATAAGTTGGTTGCATGTCAAACTTGAAAGCATCAATTACCACATGATTATTATCCAACCATTAGTGACAGCGTGTAGTCATTAGTTCAATAGTACCTAACTTCTAGTTAGTGACGGCGTGTAGTCATTAGTTCAATGGTACCTAGCTTCTTGTTGATATTTGAATTCGGTAGAATCTAGAATGTATTTATGGTCTTATGGGTCTAGTGTTAACCCTTGATAATTGATACTTGTATCATCATTGAGTCGTGACTACGACGTAAAGTGAAGTCTCAGACAGTGGCAGTTGGTTGCCATGGCATTGGAATTGGTATTGCTTTTGCTTTCCATTTATATTGTTATTCGATATAGTTATTAATTACTACATCTTTTATCTTAGCACTTGCTGAGTTTTCGGCTCACCCTTGCATCTTCTTGATTCAAGATTAGTAAAGGACAATAAAGTTAATTGGAGATCAAGCATTTGCTGAGGAGAGCAGAGGTAGAGGATCTTGAAGCCCAGTAGTTATTTAATGTTAAATATGGCACGGTTTTATTTTCAAGACAGCAGTAGGATACCTATTTTAGGGTTGTATCCCATAGAGTATTGATATATCCTGACATTATTATTTCATTTATTTTGTGGTTGAGATGATTGATTTTATGATAGTATTATTGTAGTTATATTTTATTTATGATGGATATTTATTATTAAGGTTTCCGAATGGTTAATTCGAGCTAGGTTGGTTTATCCGAGTTCAAGTTGCCATAATATTAGCTGAGACAACATTGACGCAATTGCCACTATCCACGATTATCTCATAAGCTCTCTCATTGACCTTAATGTAAGTATAAGAGATGGCATGTCGTCGCCAGTTATTATCCCCTTTGGATTGGGTCAAAGTACATTGCATAACATCCAATGGTGGCATGAAGTGTATTGAAAGGCGAGAGCCATTGCTAGAAGAAATAGTCCTAATGCAACCATAGAAGGTCTTGTCATTATCGTCCAAGTCATCAAGTCCTAGTTTGGGCTTATAAACTTGTTCTTCAAAGGGGTCCCATTTGCCCTGTCTCACTCTCCAAAATGTAAGGCCTTACTAGTACAACTAGAAGAAATGTATCGAAAACCTTTACAATTAAAGCATTACACCTCGGAATTTCTTCTAAGGGTCTTAATACCCTTACCTCTATTTTCTCACAAGGGGGAATTTTAGATGCAGGAAATCCTAAGACAGGCTTATGGTTTGTAGTGAAGGCATTCCATGTTCAAAGATGATTGTCACTATCTTTTTCATAAGGTGTCCTCATAACCAATCCATAATCTCAAACCTGATTGTACACCTAATCAAGAGCGATAACACCCTAAGAATAAGCTTTCTCATAAGATTATCATGTAAACCTAGCCTAAATCTACTTAATATCACAGCCTCATCTATAATTATGTTACATTTAATTCAAAACTCATCAAATTAAGTCACAAACTCAGTCACAAATTAGTTACCTTCCTAAATAGCCATCCATTGGTTTAGTAAATTGCTATTGTACAAATTGGATAGGTAATTCTTCTGAAGACGTCATTCCATCTAAGCCCAACACCTGATAGGGATTCTTAACACCTAGCAAGGAGGACCTCAAAACTCCAAATATAACTAAGCATTTCCAGTTAACTTAAGCCTAGCACACTAAAATCACTTATCCTCAAACATGCTGCACCGCTCAAAGAAACAATCTATATCCCAAATCCATTGAATAAAAACACGAAGGTCTAAGCAACAGTCGAAAGTAGGGGCATCTGACTTGGTATTTCTAAAAAATTGTTCGTCTTGATTCCAGCTTTTAATCATGATGTCGAGGCCTGTAGTCACGCCTATGAGATAATTAGCTATCTTGCTTACGACTATCAATCCCATTACAGAATACATTAGAATTACCAACATCTAACAACTTAGGTTCTATTTCTGAAGTTGCAACTCAATTAGCTAGGTTCAAATTCGTCATACAAGTAGTGGCAAGGTCAACTTGGATGGCCATCATACGATTTTAGAATTGCTATTGGTTGGTGGTTGTTGTTCATCAAGGATGGGTCGATGCAGATGTGCATTGATTATTGAGAGCTGAAAAAGGATGTGATCAAAAACAGAACAAGTAACAATTGCCAAGAATAGATGACTTGTTTGATTAGCCCCAAGGAGGGCTAGTATTTTCAAAGATTGACAAATGATCTAGATATCATCAACTGAGGATCAAGAAGAATGATATCCTAAAGATGGTGTTTCGATCGAGGTATAGATACTATAAGTTTCTTGTGATGCCTTTGGAATTAACTGATGCACCACGACTTTAAGGATGTGATAAACCAAGTATTCAAGCCATATTGGTTACTTTGTAGTAGCATTTATCAATGACATCTTGATATACTCTGAGAGGGCTACTACTAAGCATAAGGAGTATTTGTATATTATGCTTCAAATATTCCGAGAGAAGCGTAGTAGGTTAGGTTGAATAAGTGCTAGTTCAGGGTAGGAAATGTCACATTTTTTAACTCACGTTATATATAGAACTAGTTTGTCAATCCTACGAAGGTTCAAGTGGTAATGGATGGGGGCAAACAAACCAGCCCAACAAAGGTGAGAACTTTCTCAGACTTGTGCAGTATTATTGGAGGTTCATGGAGGGATTTCTCGCATAACTGTGCCCTTAACTGAGCTGATGCATAAAGATGCTAAATTTGAGTGAACAAAACAATGCGAGCACAGTTTTTAGGCGCTGAATAAGAGATTGACATCAGCAATGATCTTAACAATTCAAGAGGGACTAGTGAATTCACGGTGTGCTATAATGCATCGCTTAGTAGGTTAGGTTGTGTGTTAAAACAGTATGGGAAGGTAATCACTTATGGGTCTAGACAATTAAAGACCTATGAGCAATCATGTTTGCACTGAAGATCTAGAGACACTTTTTCTCGATGATAGCAAATTTAGGAAAGAAATCTTGAAAGAGGCGAATTGCTCCAAGTTATCGATAGAAATATCGGCCGATAGCATTCGTATTGGCCACTGTATTGGTATCAAGGCCCTCCCATACCAATATTTTTTCAGACTGCAACAATATTTTGATATCTTTTCATATTGACCAACATAACTGATATTTTACATATCGACAGATACGGCCTTATTTGCTTATAATTTTTAAAATTTTTTCCGTCCAATATATATCCAATATCGGTACATATTATCTAATATATCCGATATCAACAAGACCGCTACCAATATTAATATCAATATTTTCATCCATGCTCCAAGGACACCATTGATCGAGTGAGTACAAAGATGTACTGCAATTTATTAAGGGTGTTTCAATGAATAGGTATGAAGAGAGACATCTCTGGAGCACCTTTTGATTGATTGGCGAGGCTCCAAATTGATGAGATCTTGAGGTTACATAAGTTTCCAGCCAATACTGATTTGGATTGACAATCAAGATTTGTCTCAAAATTCTAGGGAATCTTGCATCGAGAATTGGTGAATAAGTTGAACTCAACATGACATTTCATCCTCATACAGAAGGACAAACGGAGAGGAGGATCCTCACTTTGGAGGACATGCACTTGAGCTTTTATGATAAAGATAAAAACTAACAGGGATTCTTATCCGTCTCTGGAGGAATTTCCACATAATAATAGTTTTCATGCTAGCCTTAAGATGGCACCTTTTGAGGCAATGTACAAGCCAGAAGTGTAGATCACCAATTAGCTATGAAGCGGTTCGTGACAAAAGAATCAAGGGGCCCAAGCTTGTTTAGGAGACAATGGAGAAGATGAGACTGATTCGTGATCGCTTACAAGCACCCACATCCAATACTAATTGAGGAAGCGATATCTGTCTTTCAATGTTGGAAATTCAATATTCCTTAAGGTCTCTCCTGCAAAGGGAGTCAACAGATATTTTGGAGTAGATAGGCCAGGTGGCTTATAGATTGACCTTATCGTCATTATCGGATGTGCACGATTCATTCTATGTGTCAATATTGAGAAAGTATGAGCACGATCCTTCACACATCATTGATTTAGAGCCTTTGCGGATTTGGGAAGATTTGTCATTGATCGGAGAACCAAGGTGTATCTTAGACTGATGTGATCAAGCTCTACACAATAAAGTGGTCCCTTTGGTCAAAGTTCTATGGAATCATTAGGACAAAGATGATGCAACTTTGGGGACCAAGGATGAAATTAGATAAAAGTATCTATGTTTATTCGAGGATTGAGCTAAGCATTTCGAGAACTAGAGGCATTTCAGGGAGAGGGATGTAACATTCTTGAAGTTTTCGTTATATTTTTGGGTAATTATATTTTGTTGTGCCTGATTATTATTTTTGGGGTCTTACTTCTGTTAAACAAACTCTGCAAACCACATATCAAAAATGGCAGGAAGCACATGTTACAACTTACAAAGAACTGCACATCAAATGACACACAATATAACAAAGAATCTTAGAGCATCCCATCAAACAATGTCCCAGGTTAAAATCACTAAACTAATGGTAGTAGTAATGTCATAATAAAACAAACATAACAGCAAAGAATATAACTGAATTACAATACATACCAAATTCTTCTTCGACTCTGCTGAAGTTATTGGTGATCTCAAAGTTGCAAACAATTCCTGAATGAAAGTACTATCATCCTTCAATGAAGAAACAACCTGTAATAAAAAACTGTCTTGAGTCACCCTATAACAGGAATAAAGATAGAATCAAATAGCACAAATATATTCCAAACCAGATATCACTTTCTTACAATGGCATTATTTGCATGTATCATGGAATTGAGAGTTGCGAGTGTTGCTTCATCCAATACTCTAGGCAAAACCACATCCTACGAGAAACAGCATGCTGTATTACACAATTATCTCCAGAAAGAAACAAAGGAGGGCATGAGGAAGCAGCCAATAAGTTATCTTTGACATACAAACCTTCAAGTAACCAATTCTATATGTCTGGTGTATCTTGGACAAAACAAGGCGATCTTTAATTGGTATGGCCTATATAGTTGACAATGACACCACAAGAGGCACAAATAAGCATGCATTCAAAGTAAAGTTGCTCCAGCAAGATCCCCCCCCCCCCCAAAAAAAAAAAAATATGGCACCACCATCCAACCCTCATCACTCTACACAAAAAGTAGAATGAGAAAAGGCTGCTGAATGTTTTACCTCCTTAAAAACCACGTGATCATTTAGAAAATTACGATGTTGGACATGAGGAACCTCAGGATCATCTACAGTCAAATTTCACTAAGTTTGTTAAAATCTAAACAGCAAAAGGTACTACAAAAATAACAATTATAACAGATTTCACTTTGTTATGAGAATCAATCCTACTAATAGTTCTGCAGCATCCAAACTTAAAAAATGACCTAGGGCATATCAAAAGGGTAGGACAATCGTGGATGGAAATCTTGTACATTTAGAAGATCATATAGAATGACAGTTCCTCATGCAACAGCAGAATTGAATATTAGAGATGACAAGTGGACATGAGTTCAAAACACAAAAAATTACAATGCAAAGGTGTTCATAACAAATTTCAACGGTGCTCCAATCAGTCCATTCAACAGGTTATATTACATGTGCTAACCATCCAAAGGGGAGGGAGGTATGAGAATAAGAATCAAATAATTGAATTCACCTAATAACGGTCTCATTAAATGCATCAACCCATCCTGCCTAGGAAAAAAGGTCATCTACTCTTTCAACACCTCTACCAAAATCTTCAAAGGACTGCCACCCCAATTTTTACTTAATCTCCTGCCTGTAAACTCAACCAATTTGCTCTTCTTCAACAACACTTTCTTGTCTACATCGCCAGTTTATAGTGTAAAAATAAATTGAAGTCATGAAAAAATAGTAAAACACTAAGGATATCAAAAAGGATAGCCCTGTGTACAAAACTCTAACAACATGTGCTCTGAAAAAGGTCATAAAATCAGGCATACCCGTCAGTTGCAGAAAAGTTGTTCCCATTATTTGAGCACATGACCTTCATGTCACAATGTTGCAACATTATCGTATCACCAAACCTCACCCTCTATTAAGGATATCTCACATGAACAAAATGATTCAGAACTCAAAAAGATAGGTTCCAAGAAATAGTGGTCAAATAGCCATCGTAAGAGGCATATTAACCACATTTGCTCACTAGCTTCCAAACAGTTTACCAAAATTCCAAAAGGCATAATATAGAAAATGTAATGCCCATTTCAGCTAATTTTTTGCTGGAATCTGAAATGTACAATAAAAGGAACTTGGTAACCACATTTTCTGAATGAGATTACACTAACCTTCATCAATACCATTAGCTGCTTGCAATTGTAAATGCAGAGTCCTAAAAACTACAAAAGTGTACACTGCAATACAATGCTCTGGAGATAATTTATTACATCACTACATTGTATTTATGCAGCAAATTGAAAATATATGCAAAGTCCATAAACGTAATTAATATAATCAAGAAGCAACTCCACTCTAGTAGGAGTCGGGAAAAAACACCTATGCGAATCAGCAATGATGGAACTTACACTCAAGACATCCAATTAAATCCATGATGAATTCATCTTCAAAAATCTTCTCAAAAATTTGCTGACTGTTGAGTGATACTGCAAACAACAACTACATTAAGTCACCCAACAAACCAGGGGAATGCCACAAGCACAAGTCAGTGAACAATATAAAAGAGAAAATAAATAAAATACTCACTAATCTTCCTAACTGTCTTATGTATCATGTGAAGGTTGTCAACATTTTCAAGATCTTCACAAATCCTGAACAGATCCATCAGCTTCCGAAAAAATTCTTGCTTCATGAAAAGAAGTTCATTCAACAAATAGATGAAGTCAGAAACTAGTAGAAAGCATGAAGAAAATCAATTTTGCCCTGTGCTAGATGCAAACCACTAAACAGTTTCAAACTGAAATTGCCAGGGTGAGAAGAAGGAAAAAATGAAGAGGACTGAAGCCTAACATTTCAGTAATCCGGAATTTTTTGATAGATCCAAATTTCATACACCCACCATTGTACCCTCTCATTGGAACAGGGACAAATAGAATCCAAATGGTTCTGTATAACTACAGACACACTAAACCACGTGCACAACTTCAATTCAATCCAACTAAATTTATTGGTAGACAATTTTTTAGAGCAATGAATTGTGGGGTTAGTGTTATACAAGTGCTATGATTGTGTTGTGTTGTTACCGAAAGTCTTAAGCACTGTTTGGTATAACTGTACAACAGACACAATGCACTTTTCTTAGGGCATGCTGCTCTGCTGGGTAATCAATCCCAAGTGCTGTAAAGCTATAAAATTATAAGTAGACCAAGTAAAATGTTGGTATTTTAAATTTATTATTGTATCATTTCTTTTCTTTAATAAGGGGAAATGTTTATTAAATCAATTGACTCCTGGAGGCTTCATAAAGTGCTTCTTTAGAAGTTAAACTTCCATTTGTCCATATTTCGAGAATTGATGCATCAAAAAAATCAAAGACGCTGGTATAAGAAAAATCGGTAAATCAAGGTTAGGCTGCAGGTAGAGGGTTACCCACATTCCCAGGTCAACGACTTCAGTCCTATTCAAATTAACTCCCTGAGCCATATTACCTAGAAGAGGCTGTGATATATTATGGAAAACTTCTAGTTACACAATGCTTTTGATGGATAATACAATTAATAATGAATAGAATTCCCAACAACAGTCTATTACATTCTAGCTTCACATCAAATCCATCAATATACTTGAATGATGCGACATTGTTAATCAAACTAGTCATTGGTCAAGGTGGCAATTTCAATGCAGCTATTGACATACGTATACAGCTCAGATTTGAAAAATCCACTCAAGAGAACGAAATTATAGTCATTAATAGAGTGATTGACCCAATCCTAGTCCTCCTGAATAAAGAAAAACATCATTTGAACTGTCATTATTTTAATAATAGTAGCAGTTCTCTGCCAAGAGAGAGTTTTATTTCAACCAATATCCTAGTGTTACAGGAAAGTTCACATCAGAAAAGGAGAAAGGGAGAGACAGCAGAGCTGAGCTGAGCAAAAAAGAGGTAGAAAGAAGTGAATGTAGCCTATAGTGACAGATTTCTTCTCCCTTTTTTTGGTCGGGGGAGGGGTTTCCTTCACTTCAATCAGTCAACCAAGTAACTGAGATGATTTATTATAAGGTTATATGAAATATTTAACTTAGAGTGAACCAACAGTATCTGCAGAAATTAAATATTTTCATTACAGCTTCCAGCATAAGCTCATTTTCACAGCACCACAATTGGTGCTTTTAACGCCTTAGCTTTTTTGGCAGAGCATGCAGCAACTTTTATCAGCAGCACATATGAATGACTTTGACAAACACTCAGTTCATCCAAAGCACTGTGTATCACTGAGAGGAAGCAGTTTATCAGCATTCCAAATGAAGCTAATAATTAAATGGAAAATGTCTTTGGCTTGTAAAACCCTCTCTGACATCAAATCCGGAGAAGTTTGAATTCTGATCAGGATCTGAATGAGCTCATAGCCACAATAAGAGCTATATGCTTTTCAGTATAAGTTAGGGATAGAGACCCTGGAAGCTTGGCTGCTTGCTATAGCCTGCTCAAAGGTGTCACAGATGGTTCAAAGTTCACCACCCTATGCAAAGTGTGTGGAATTATGCCATCTACAATGCTAAGTGGTACATCGAATTGCAGAAATGTGTTTGGTAACACACTTTAACCCGTACAGGCCACCCCAAGAATTTCCCATCACCTCAAGATGATCTTTGGCCCTTGAAATGACATCAACGAATGAATTGGAAAATTTTGTTTCACCACAACTCAAATTTGGTACAGAAGATGGGTACATGTTGAATCGATTTAAGCATGTTCACCAAAAGCAACAAGAGCTCTTCCTTTTTTCTAGCCTATGTTAGGGGAAAAGGCCCAAGAAGGCTTGCTTGACTGCCAATAGTAGCTTGCTTGAAGCATTACTGTACGATCCAGGTTAAAACACAGGCTTGCATTACATTTAAGGAAAATAAAGCAGCTATAGGCCACAGAGAAATATTGCATAAAACATGGAATTGCCCTCTTCAAGACTATCAGTAGTGAAATTGATGATTTAGCACATATGTTCCAAGGATTTCTTAAGGACAACACAGAAGCTTAAAGTAGATGCTTTCTGATGGGAAGAGGTCACTCCTGTACACAAGAGGGGAGAAAAAGAATGACAAAAGTCACAACAAAGACTTTTCACCTATATGTTGGATTCCCATAGGTTTTACTAAGGAGTTGGATACTACTAAAGATGACAACTATCCTTCATTTCCTACCTCAAGTGACGGCACAACCATTGATTCAAATACAGAAAGGGTTCGCTATTGCCCTTCAGTCCAAGATGGACGCCTAGTTGGGTAACAACCTCATTAGCTTTGTTTTATCTTCCAACTCGTTCACTAAATGAAATGTACATGGACGTAAAAATGGTCATGTTGTGAACTTTAAGCAGCTTCCAATGAAATGTGAGGTTGCCTACATACCCTTTGAAGAATCAAGCCAATCACAGTTCAACAGAGCTATATTGATATTTTGTGAGTATGGTACTGAATTTTTGGTATTTGAGGAGATTTTGAAGAATTCAGCAATATGGGTTAAACTAAGTACTCAGGAAAATCATTCCTTTGGATTTGGGATGTATTTGACTTGCTTCAATGGACAGTGTAGCCATAAAATAATTATAAGATTGGTTTTTCGGCTTTCTGGCTTCTTGTGCTTGGATTTTGTATTTAACTTGACCATGGAAAATTTGAATTTGAGAAGGGACTTGAAACTGACAGGAAAAGTTAGGTCACCTATGTCCCCCAAATGGGATCAATATAGTTCCTTAGGTTTGGGATAATCATAAGAGTGCAAATTGGTTAATTGGCCATTTGAAAACTCAGGGAGATTTTGTAACCTGGGAAACTGGCCATGTAGTTGAAACTGAATGTAAGTTCAATATCTTAGTTCAGGCAAGTATTTCTTTTGGGAAACCTAGGAATTCATGGATAGTTCAATTTGAGTTTAAATAAGCTGAAGTTTTTTCAAATTTCTCCTGTGTTACATAGCACTTAATCATCCTTAATTTTGTCCATTTAAATAATTTGACAAGTCATGTTCAACAGATTCCAAACACAAAAATCCATTTATCAAGGTGTTGAACGTGTTACAAGTACTGGGTAATTTTGTCAATATCTGAAAGACCTTGCTGACATCCGTTTCTAGCAGGTTCAGTTGGACGTTGAACTTGTTACAAGTACTTGGCCTTTATGTCATACTGGACTTTGCAATTGAGAGAACTATTGCAATTGAGATGGTCACCTGCAGAGAATTCATCTAAGTTATTTTATAATATCAATGGATTGTTTTTATTGAACTGAATTCACAATGGATTTGCCAGCCCATGAAAATTAAACTGAGAAATTGTCCTATGATATCGAGCATGGATTAAAATATCAACTCCTATTCAAGATATCAACAAATATGAACCATTAGCAGGAGAGAATGCTGATATTTTCAGATACTGGGATATAACCAGATATGTAGCTATATCCTTAAAAATCAGCCAACAAATCTCCCATACAAAACAAGAAAAATCCATTTTAGATCTTTTTTTTACTTATTTTATGCTTAATTTAGATTGAATCTAGTTCTAAGACACTCCGATATTTTAGCCTAAGAACAATATCGATCCATGTTTTTTCAAATCAAAACAAAGCCTGAAAAAATCCCAAAAACACTCTAAGGGTAAAATTTCATGATGTACTCAAATTTTATATTTCAAAAAATGTGAAATGTAGGAGCTTAATGGCACACATTATGATGACTGTTCATTTTTTAATTTACCAAAATCAAAATAATGAACATAGTAATTTAAATTGCAGTTTTTGTTGTGATTATGCTTGGTATTTGATGAATTTATTCTTGAAAGCTTAAATATTTTGGTGATTGTTGGATTTTTTTAAATATTTTAGTACACATATATGTGGTAGAAAAGGAGACATTTTAGAATATAATTCAGTTTTGATGTAATGACAAAAAATATAGATTATGTGCCCATGGTGTCCGATAATGAATGCATCACTTGATATGGCCTATACTGATGGAGAAGTGGACAATACTGATGCTGATATCAAGTGATCCATCAGCGCCAACATAGTAGATTTATATGTCAAGATCAAGTGAACCGTCAAGGCCATAGTTTGTGGTTCTCCAATATGGTCAAAGTCTTGAATAAGGATTAGGTGATCCATGACAATTAAATAATTTAAAATCTGCAAGTATTCCAGGCTACAGTTCTGATATTATCAGCATAGCAACTGAAATTTTTATTTTTCTAATTTGGTCTCAAGGAATAAAATAGTAAACTGTCGGGCTGCTTTGGACTTTCTTAGGTATATTTAGATGGTCTAGAAGATAATAAGAAAGTGTTATTAGGTAGCAAGAAATTGAGAGAGAACTGCCTTCGTACCAAAGGTGCTATCAATTACCTGAGGCTTCACCAATTCTTCTTCCTGAATAGAATATTCTTTTTGCCTCTGCTTTGCAGCAATGCTGCTTTTTTTCTGACATAAGTTTCAGGACACTGCACAAACTTATCACTATTTTTCTCTCTCCTTTCTTCCCTCTGTACTTCAATTCCTCTACATCTATTCCAGCAGTATCTCCCTCTCCACTGTTTTGTGTTCCTAAATGAACCTTCACTTCCTCTAACTTGCAGACTCCTCCTCCCCCTATTTTTTTGGGTTTGCCCTACTTCTGTTTGAAGCCACTCTGCCTCCCTCCCCTCACTTCTACAGAGTTTTGACTCTTCCTATTCTTATCCACCTCTTTTTATTTCTCTCACACACTCTCTTTATATAATATTGAGAAATAACTGCATTTAAGGCAGTTCCTTGGTGTGGACTATAACTGCCAGAAGCAGAAGTGAAGTAGCGGTCAACATTAATTCATTGCGTGACAAAGTGGGAGGTTTCCCCACCCACTAACAATGTACAGGAGAAGCAGTCAGTTTACCAGACGTTCTGGGCAATGTATGAACACGCTAAGAATCCTTTTCACTTCCATTTTCTTCTGTTTTTTGGCCTTTTTACTTAGGATTTGAACTGAAATGTCATGGATAAACCCCATGCTAGTCAGGCACCCAGACCATCTTCCCTTTGAAACTTGTTTCAACATAACCATCCTGTGTGGTTAGATGAAAAAAGAGAGGAATGAAAAAGAAGAAACAAAAAACTAATCATATGTACGACTTCATCTCAAAAGGTAAATGATGGATGGCTTACGCTGCATAACTGCTGGGCTCCAATTTAAATCAACTTTTAGCTATCTAGAAAATTATCATCTTCTCCAAGTTTCCCCTCTTTTGCAGTTAACACGTGCTGGACACATAGTTGATTGCCAATCTTTTTGACAATTTTCTTATCTTGATTAGCTGTTATAGACCTTTATGTCAAAAAATAATAATGGTCCGATGCACAACGCTTCCCACATTAAAGATTTAGGGATTGTCAAATATCCAGCCTCAACCCTCGCACTACAAAGAAGTTGTGGCCATAGTTTAAGCATATGATATCTATGTCATAACGAAGCAACCTTACCATCACACCAAAACTCACCCTCTATAGCTTTACTTTACGGCTTATCCCATTAAATTAGGTATGCCTCCTGAGACATAATTGTATTTTGCTTGGAATGGAAGAAACTCATTTAAGAATTGATAAGTTGGCATCTGTTTACAAGCAATGTGAGCAATCAACACATAATAGCATGACTGGAAGGGAGGGGGCGACGAGGAGCAACATGCAATAGTAGATGTAATAAAGCTTTATAACAATTTTTCAAAGCTACAAGATATATGTTAAGAAACAAATCATTTTCTTTGACATATTATTGGTCATTGCAACCTTAGATGACAAGAGCTTACATCATGCAAGATGAGTTCAGTCACACGCATCTGATCTGTAATGCCACACTCGGTTACAATCTGCAAAGGAAAAATGTCTATGAAAGGTCAGCTACATCCATGGAATTAAAAAGGCACTGACATAATAGCTGATCGATATCTGTTAAACACAGTTATGCAAAGACAGTCTACCCGAAATACATAAAGTACAACGTCATTTACCAAATAATCATCATAAAAGCAAAGCATCACCAAATCATGGAAATCCACAATATAACCACAGAGCCATAAACGAAAACCAAACAAATTTCGTTCTTAACACATCGTATAATGGCCTTCATACAAACAGAATGGCCTATTACTGCCACCAATGCTTACAGTGCTGCTAAATACTTGATTTAGTACATTTCAGAGCGTTTGAACTACAACCAGTAGGGGTGGTATATAATGGCCCTTTACAAAAGGAATGGCCTATTACTGCCACCCAGATTACACATTATATTGCTGCCAGATACTTGATTTACTACATTGCGTTATGTTTGAACTACAATCAAGAGGGAGGCAAGGACTACAAGCTAGAGTAAAAAAGCAGCATTCCAACTAGTTTTTAGTTCTAAACTAATTGGGACTCTAAAAAAATAATATCGAAATATTAAATTCTTAAATTTGGGTATCACACAACAAAGGGTTTCCCAGAACTTAAACAGCACTCTAGTTTTTCTTAAATATATAGTCAGAACACATATTTTTCTAACATAAAAATCAAATTTATGTTAAATAAGCAGTATTGTTTCATTAGCTTGTTAGATTTACCAAAACTGGAACACTTTTTGGGAAATATTATTAAAAAATATAAAGTTTTGTTCCCAAAATGTTTTTATTTAACTTCTAAATTTCAGGTATATCCCCTAAAAATTATTATAACCTCTTACTTGTCAGCCAAATTTGATAAACAGGTAAATTTTAATTTTCAGATCGCGTGCAAAACTTCATGTCTGGCACCTACAATTTAACTAAAAGGTAAAATAACAATGGCTTCTAAAATTATTTATCTGTATTTTGTATTTAAATGTACTCACTACAAGTATATTTTAAGCTTAAATTTGTAGTGTTTGTCTATTTTTGTCTTACAGTTGTATTTTGAATGTCTATGACATCTTTTACAGTAGATGTTAATACAATCATGCATATTTTATACAGAGATGTGCATGAATCATTACTTGTAGCATCCACTATTCAATTAATAGGTAGTGCAAGAGTGTCTAATCAAATAAGTTATTCTATTATTTTTAGATATACTGCAAATATTTATTAATTTAGAATTAGCATTATTATGGCATCTTCATCGTGAGCTTACCTGTGTTACAGGCTTAATGCTATAATGTAGAGTCCAAAGTTACCAATTTACTTCTTCATGCCCACTTAGAAATTAAAATAAGAATATCTAGTGTAAAATTATCAGGCTACATTGCTATTAATTGTTCTTTCTTCTTTAGAAGTCAATCCCAAACAGGGATAAACAATGAAGGTTGCACGAGACAGGTGTAAGTTGGCTGCCCATATTAAATATTTCTCAGGTGTATTACGAAATGAATCCAAATCACAATTCTGCTCAAACATACCTCAGAAGCAACAATCTTCCTTTCACAACCCAAGCAGGGAAAAGAGTAGCAATGGTTAGCTAGGTCGTCACCAGTACAGAGTGCACCATGTTAGCACTACATTATGTGTCATTTATGCAAGGGTTACCGAACCATTCTGGGTGTGGAAAGGTCTTGGATGAAAATGTCTAAATCAATATGATATCGGTATAGATCACAACAATATTAGAATCTGGCATATTAGATAATACATATCAATATCGGATATAACGAAAATAAAAAAATTTCTATAAATTGTAAGCTGAAGGCAAATATCAAACAAATAGAAGATATATTTGTTGATACTTTGAGTATCAGCTGATATATTGTAATATATTATTAATATAGCAGCATATCGCTATTTTTCGGGGGTATAGCGGGGGTATAAAGGTATAGGGGGGAGCGATAACAATATACATTGGCCAATATTTCATTCAATGGGTAAGGAATAAAATCAAGATCAAGATAATAGGGTTAGATTGGCAACTCGGAACATGGAATCCCTTGAGAGAAGCATGGAGACATGTAGATACAATGATGAGAACGAAAATCGGCAGAATTTGCCGGGAGGAAAAACGATAGGTAGCAGAAAAAAAGATTGAAAACAGAGGAAAACATATGTATATATAGAAGTCCCCATTATGAGAACGAAAATCAGCATAATTTGCTAGGAGAAAAATAAACAGCTAGCAGAAATAAAAAAGAGAGATTGAAAACAGAAAACAAAAAATATAAGTATATATACTGTATTATATTATATTACATTATATGATATTATATAACATAAATCGGACAGCATTATATATGTTAACAAATTTGAAAACAAAATCATAAAAGTTGAATTAGTCGAAAGGAAAAATGACAATAGTGCAAATCCTTCTCAAACTATTTGATCAAATAAAAATTAGACGTGAGAAGAATAGTTTCTGAATGCTGTAAAATTAATATTTTAGGCAAAAACCAAAAATTCTGCAGAGTTCAAAACCAGAACCATAAGGTGCTAATTTTTAGTAGTTCTATAAAATTATTTCCTTTATTTTCCTGGTACTTTAGGAGTCATTAGAAATCCAAAAAGGAAGTTATATAATTTTATTTAGAAGTACTTATTTTCCAATTTGGTTCCTTATTTTCCAAGTTAGGATTAGGCATTATTTCTACATGTAGCATTTCAGTTTTGCAATGAATATAGTTGATGAAAATTTCAGCAAGTTTATTGCATTCTTGGTCATGTGACTTTTCATGGTTGTTGCAAATAATTTCTCAAAAGCCCTTTAAAGGCTTTCTTGGGTATTGCATTCTTGGCCATGTGCCTTCTCATGGCAGTTGAGTGATTTCTCGACAACCCTTTAAAGGCTTTTTCAAGCTCCCATCTCTTTATTGTCATTTACTTCTCTCTAAAATCCAGATCTGTTCTTACTCAACCCTTTGAATGTTCCTATCACCCTGATCTCAACAACTTGAAAGCTGCTTCTTGTCCTCGGATATGTTCACAGGCCTTCTGTTCATCTACAAGAATTTCACTTGTGCTTCAAATCTCAACCTAAACTTCTACCACCATAAACCATATCTACATCCATCACTTAATCCCACCATGAGCCCTAAAACAGTCTGAGTTAAACCTACATTAGATCTCAAACAATAGTTCTCAAGCCTCATCACTATAAAAAGACAATTGAGAAGATCTGAACAGCATGATGTTTAGAAGAAAATTATTCTAGGAAGAGATTTAATAGTGGCCATATATGTGAAGATAACAATGGATAAAAGACGGAAAGAAATATACAAACTTGTTAGGCAGGGGAAAAAAAAGATCAAAGACTAGGTAATTTTTATGCGCACAAAAGTGACAAAAATCAAGCATTCATAAACAATGAAGGTATAAACGAAAGATGGTGAAATTTATTTAGTAAGCTACTTTATGTAAACAAAGAAGACCACCAATATCTAATATTGAATGCTGAGGGAAAAAATAAATACATAATTACACTATGTTTGTAGATGCACTAAAAATTTGAAAAATGGTAAACTGGGAGGACCAAATGGCAACGCCAATTTAAGTTCTGCAATTCTAAGAACACTGTAGGACAACTTAACTAGTTTACCTAATAAAATTATAAGAAATAATAGAATTCCTGGTCAAAGAAGGAAAAGTACTTTATTGCCCACATATAAAAAAATAGAGGAGCAATTAAATGTACAAGTTATCTGGTATAGAAATGCAGGTCATACAATGGAACTTTGGGAACGAGTAATTTATCCAAGACTAAGACCAAAAAACATATCAAAAAGTCAGTTAGGCTTCTTATCAAAGTGATAAACAAGTGAAACAATAAATCTATTGAAAGGTTAATGCAGAAATTTATGGGAAAGAAAAAGGGAGGAGGAGCAGGAGCAGGAGCCAACAGTAGAATATAGTTTCCCTAAGGTAATGTACGCCAGAGAAATGCAGTTTCAGCCTTTTCTGAGTGATAGAAAGAGAGTGCCTAGTGTTAGGACTCTACATTAGCATATGTAGGGAATTCCAATTATGATGTCAAAGGCAAATTTTGAATCCTTATCTATTTGCACAAGTAAACGATGAAAGGACAAAAACATTTGAGAAGTCAGTTTAGCTGATATGACATGTGGATGACATTTTTTCAATAAATGATAGGAAGCAAAAGAATCAAAGTGGAATTTTGGAAAGATGCTTGAGAATTTCAAGAGGCTAAGATACATAATAGTAAAATGGGGTTCATGAAGTGTAATCTTAGTAATCCAACATTTAAAAAAAAGGACAATTATCAATCAAGAAATCCGTAAAATCAATATCAATTACCTTGGATCTATAATTCAGGAAATTTGAAAGATTGAAGATGTGACTTTCATCAGATTAAGGCAGGTTTGAACACGAAGTGCATTGGGACTGTTGTGTGAATAAGAACGCCCTAAGAATAAAAAAGAAAATCTCATACGCAGCAATAAAACCAACTATTCCAAGCCAGTTAGAGAAGAGCATATACAAGAAGTGCAGCAGAAAAGAGGGTATTAACAAAAATGAGTTGTGGGACTCTAAAAATTAACAAATTAGTTAGAGAAGGAAATTTTAGATTGTTCAGAGCCTTTAATCATAGGCAAAACGTGAATTGTCTTAGTGTTGAGGCAACAGATAGAGAAGTGGGGCCAGGGAGAGGGAGGACCAAACAACCATGGAGTCAATAATGGAAAAAAAAAATTAGAAATTCCCTCTACCGTTCAAGGATGTTGCGTAAACAAAGAAGAATAACAGAAGAGAATTCATGAAACCACCCTGTAGTTGGACTTAAGGTTTAGTTGGTTTTGTTGGTACAAACAATTTTTTTTTTATAAGAGAGATTAACAAAATTAAGTTTAAGCTAGTACAATTTTGACCTTCTAAACTGGTGCAGGCCTATGCCATAGGTGCAATTTCCTAATTAAAAGTTTTCTCCATGATATGTAGTGTCACAATCTCACTTTCATACAGCGAAAATTAACCATGCAGCAATGAGACTTCTCCAAGTTAAGGCCAATCTTTCTCACCTCAATAATCCAATAGTCCCTTTCTAATATTTAAAAACACAAGACTAGCAAGCTGAACCCCTCTCAACAAATCCCACATCATTCACCTTAACTTCAAGACTCCTGCACCTCTCAATCAATGAACTAGCGGCACGTTGATTACTTTCTAGAGTCCAAAACACCATTGAATTGGTGCAGGCCACATCAAAAGGTCCTCATACCTCACTCAGTGCTTGTACATATACAGTAATCCTCACAAAAAGCACACCTGGTCCTATCCATGTTGGGGGACACACTAGTCCACCAATGTATATCACTTGGGTCAATGATACAATGTCCCAACACTTAGGCTATCAAGCCTCATCTCTAGTAGTGGTCCCAATACTCATAAAGGCAACCTGATTTGTCACACATGTTAATCATCCAAGCATGATAGTGTGTACCAAGTATCAAACTTTGTCTCAACATTGATTTCACACAGTACGATGCCACCCTCTTTTGTGACTACAAAATCGGAGCATCCACTCTACTCAAGGCTCCCAACTTGCCTCTTTCCCGAGAAGACCATTCCTTCAAGTATAACATAGGTATCTTGTCTCAAATGAAACCAAGGGACTAATATCTGTGCTGAAAACAATCTATACTATTGAACACTTCGGCCCATGGTGGATAGTATCTGCTGGGCATCTAGTTTATGGAGATCCTAGGTTACATATCGTGAAGCCCATCATAGCATAGCTCGCTTAGATAATAGGTACCACATTGTCGCACTACAAAACCTCCAAAGGTAGTGAAGAGCCAACACCAAGTTCCCCTATAGAGGATACTAAGCTTTTATCTAGAAGACTAGTACACAATGAAATGTTTCAAATATCACAATGGCATATCTTTATAAACCATTCAAGTACTCAAAGCAAATAGTGTCAATGCTCCACACCGACACCAATGCCAACAACCCACGAAAGTCACCCATGGACATTGTCAAATCAATGCCATATCCATTAGTCACAAACACACCTCTAAGTACTATTCAAGACCAATGTCAAATTCTCCTAGTGCCATTTGTCTGAAATCTCAACACGCAGACCCAAACATCTTCTACAACTTGCCATGTGGATGACCTCATTAGATTGCCTATTAGCACCCATGTTAGTGATCGTGAATACATCTCTCCCACTCCCCCTGTAGGTGGCCCAGTGACGGCCTAGAGAATTATCTTATGTCCCTACAAATTTTCTATGGCATCTAAGCACCAAGGCTAGGCTCTATATAGTGGTGTAGACAATCTTCAGTAAAATCTACTTTGCAAATTTTATAAAGCATCTCGACCTCAACTATATCCATGCATAGTAGTTCAGACGATCTTCAATGGAATCTATGTGGAAAACTCTCTAAGGCATCATCATGCCGCATCTAAACCTCAATATAGTGGTCCTAAAAAGTTTCAGCGAAATATTCACACAACAGACACAACTCAACACCTAACCCCTTAAACTTCGCCAAAGCAAGATATCAATAACTTTCAACACCAAGGAAATATAAGCTCAATCGAAAGAATCCACTCTAAAGCTCCCACGACCACAAAATATGATGCCTTCAAAACAAAGTTTCTCAACTCCATTGAGTTCCCATAGCTCTCAAACACTTGTTTGCTTTCCTACAAATCCTAGCTCCCTAGTTGAACCACATCCTTAGAGTCCTCCAACAAAAAAGTTCTCAAGGTATTACTTCTATTTGAAGGATTTAAAAATGCCGCACAGTCTTGATGCCTCCCTGCTGAGGCATCTATAGTGTCACCATTGCAACAAAAATGGCCTCCGCCATACCACCTTCAGCCCATCATAGCGGTTTCTCCTCCCAAATATGTGGACTTATCAAACTGCTCCATATAAACAGCACTCTCACTAGGGTCAAACATGACTCCAGTCTCACACGAATCATCTCGTGTTGCCTCCACTTGAAGGACAACTTTTGTCCACAATTTTGATGCCTTCCTCTAGATGAATCCTAAATGCCACTTTGTAAAATGGAAATGTCTAGCCATCCAACACTTCATCTTCCCATAGAAGTGGAATCGTGCAAATGTTCCACATGAACAGCACTCTCACAAGGTTCATAAATGCATCAATTCCCACCAGCAGAGCCTCCCAAGTATTTTTGTCACCATGGAGGTGTTTTGAACTTCAATGCATCTTGCAAAAGTTCCTCCTCAAAATGGCTTTCACTGGTCAATGCTTTTTTTTCCAAGGACTTATATTATCCCAACAAGATGCTTCTCTCTAGGATAAATCTTTGAAGCTCCCCCTTAAGATACATCATTCAATGCCACTCGATGGTTTATGCCCCACATTTGAGGTCTTAGATTCTGCTCCATAATTTGTCGCAAGCAATGATAACAAGCTTCTACGTGCACGCAAGTGGTCTCCCCCTTTATAATGTAGCATGCTTCCTTTTGTCGACAACAAAACTACTTATGGCCCACTTGGCCTCACGTCCGCCTTGTGGACTCATGGATTGCAAGTCCACTGAGTAACAGTCATGATAAAAGTTATGTTTGTGCCATTACCAAGGGAAAACCTTTAATTGGAACACCTTTCAAAAAGAAGGGTCCCTAGACTACCTACTCAATATCACACTGGAATCTGGATGATCCTCTAAAATGTTTGCCTCCGTGAACCAAGAGTTTCTCCACACAATTCATCTTGGATGACATTTGGTCCGTGAAAACTTCGACACAATCATCTTTTGATGACATGGTTCTCATAAAACTTCAGCCCACTAAGTTGACAAGCCCACTTCTGAACACAACTAGGACAATACTTCACATGAAGTCCACAGGACATTCCACTGGATGCACCACTATGGAGGCTTCTTTCTTGAACTCAGGTGCCTAACTGGACCAAGTGTCTTGAACAACAAAGGTCATCCGAATTGCCCACTAACAAGTTTGACAGAGCCATCTGCTTATAGCGGCTCCCACAACCATCCAGTCCACCTACAAACTCATATGAAACAAGACTCCAACTGATGTATAATGGTTCACCATCTCAAGCCATCATAAATTGGTTGACAACTCTCCTGAAGTATCACTCCATGTGACTGCATCACTTCAGGACCAATGTACCCGACATGACAAAGCTGTATAACAGTTTGAATCTAACTCTTCGACATAAGCTTTATATTAAACAAGCTCACATGAACAATACCCAACAACAACTAATCATCAAAACCCAACATATCAAGTCAATCACGTACCAATGTCAATTTCAAGGTAGAGAGCGTCGCATATGACATGTAGCACTCTGTTACCACATAAGCTCCCTTAAGCTTGCTCAAGATCAAAGAATCAGCTCCATCATATGTTACCAATAGTGCCTTCTGACCAAATCTAATGCACCCAAGTGAAACATTGAAGTCACATTCAACCCAGTTCAAACACCAATATGTCACAATCTCACTTATACGTTGAAAAAATTGATTGTCTAATGCCGAGAATCTCTCTCCAAGTCAAAGAAAACCTTTCAACTTAAGGATCCAACAGTCCCGCCTCTAATATTGACCCATACAAGACTAGCAAATATAACACAACAAGTCCCACATCATTCACCTTAACTTTAAACACCTCTCAGTCAATCAACTAGCAGAAAATCACTTGCTTCCTAACTTCCTAACTTCCAGATCATCATTAAGCCGGTGCTCGCCCAATCGATAAATCTTCATGCCTTACTCAGCGCTTTTTCATATAAGGTCATTATATATCACCTTGTTGCATGGACAATTCATGCTTCTACCCATCACTGAGGATACACCAATCTAGCAGTGTACACCACTCATGCAACGACACACTACTCCAACACTTTAGTTTTCAAGCCTTGGTGCCAATAGTAGTCCTGAAACTTGTGAAAACAACACACTTCATAACGCATCTTAGTAACCCAAACATGATAGTGTGTTTCAACCTTATGTCTCAACAAGCAGCAATCAATGACCTTAATCTCACATCACATGGTGCCGCCCTATTCCACTTAGGGCATCACGAGCATCCACTCACCTTAAGGCTCTCAACTCGCCACTCGCCAGGGAAGACCATCCACTCAAGTATGACATGGTATCCCATCCCGAATCAAACCAAAGATCAACCTACTCTTAAACACTATCCGCACTATCAAGCCCTTCAACCCTCACTTATAGTATCCACTATGCATCAAGATTCATGGAGACTCTAGGATTCTCGTCACATACCCTAGAGTTTGTCCCCCAATGTATGGTAGCTCATTTATGTGATATGTAGTGCCCATGGATAGAAATATTGTTATCAATTATGATTATATTGGTATCGAACATATCAGACATATGTATAGGTTTCAGATATCAAACAAAAAAATATTCTGAAAACATAAGCGGATAGGATCATATAAACTAATATATCAGCTATAACGACCGAATTTATAAGAGCACAATTTAGATTTCCTGGATCAATTCCTTACAATAAGATTAAAGAGAATGGATAGATAGAATATTGAAAATTTTCCCCAAAAAAACGGTGAAAAGAATATAGTTTTTTTCTAATTCAAAAAGAGAGAGATCTCAAAAATTGAGCTACTCAAAGGTAGTTCATTCTCTACTTTAATTCTATTACATACTATTATTTATACTGCTTTAAATAAGATTCCCAAATCATTATAGTAAGATGCTTTTATACTAGACAGGTAATGTATAACTAACGTGGATATAACCTTGCAACTATCTGGATCTTCTCGGCAACTACTTGACACCTGTCATGAGGCCCATAGATCAGGCTGAAAATCATGTGCTTGGCACTCCAATCATTGATGCTGGCACAACCACCCATCAAACAGCAACGGCTTCTCCATCAAAACTGTAGTGATGAATTTCTCAACAATACCATGATCCAATACTTCCTTACCTAATGCCTAATGATGTGCCATGTAGACAGTGGTGATTCGCCTTTTCGGCCAACTAAACTAGGATCCTCCACTTTCCTTGTCTAGCGCCTAATGTTGCATCATGTGGACAGTGGTGATTTGCCTTTTGTGCCGACTAAACCACAATCTTCCACTACTCCGACAGCTCCTGATCTTATACGTGGACTCATGTGATGCGCCCTCTTGCCTAACTTCATACTTTTCATGTTGCATCTGCCAGTCTGTTTTCTGGAGATGGCTCTCTTCCTTGAATCTCATCCGACAGTCTTAATCAGGCTAGTTGGACAGCTGTGATGAATCTAACTTTTGAGCCCTCATTTTCCTTAGGTATTTGCAGTTCACACGGCTCCCTGACCTTCATCTTTCCTCCATGTCACTCTCTTCTTCTAGGTTTTACTCTATATTGTTTTCTTTTTCTTCTTTTTATTTGTTTTTCTACAACTATGATACCCTTTTGAATGTTTATTCATAATAAGCTACTGATAGAGTTAAAAACATATCACAATATTGTCGCAAAATCAATAAGTATCAGTATCAAAAAGACCTAACACCGATACATATTGGTCAATACGTATTGTATCAGCCGATAATTATATCAATCATAGTGCCTTGTAGCAAGACAACGTCTCGAGGTGGTTGATAATTGAACACCAAATTCCCCTATAGAGGATATTAGACTTTTACAGGATTTTTAGGAGTATACATTGAAATGTCCCAATTATTACGAAGACATATCTCTACAAACAAATCAAGCGCTTGGACACGACTTTATTGCATTTTCATATTCCCACCTAGGACTTGCTTTAGTTCTCAAGGTGATTGGAAAATGTCATTGATCCAAGAGAACTCTTTCGTGCCGCATCACCGTGGTAATCAGTAGTGTCATTGCTCAATGCCAACACCCATGTCAATAACCCAAGACATAGTCACCTATGTCATCACCACATCAATGCCACTTCTGCCTAGTCACAAACACACCTCTGAGTAATTGTTTTGAGACCCAAGGCACAACAATTCACCTAGTGTCCTGGCTTGTCAACACCTCGACTCATGCACCATAATGTGTGGCAGAGCTTCAGGTCTTCCAGGCCCAATCTACAATTGCATAAAAATTAATCCCACTTCTTTCTATCTTGCAATTGCATGGAAGAACACTACATCACTGCCAAAATGATACATATGTATAAAACATTCATAAGCATTAACAATGGTGACATCATGAATTTCTTCTGCCCACTTTGACAATCCTTACAATCAAGAACTGCTCATAAGCAAGAATACTACATATGTAACATAACGTAAATTTTTCAACAAATTCTGATGAAATTGGCCAGCAGCAGCATCAATAACATAAAAACTGTCACAGAGTTGTCATTTCCTCAACTAGTTGAACAACAAAACTTTTTAAGCCAGAAAGGCTCAAGTTTGTAGGTCACAGACAACAATCTCAGCTATCAATCAACGTTGATCCCTATGACCAACATTGAAACTTCAAACAAATTTTCAGCTAGTACAATTTATCAGCAGATAGTCAAAACTCACAAGAAAATAAGAAGAGCCAAAGATATCCCGAATGAGAAGCTTCTTGAACAGTAATTCACCAAGATTTACCGTCATCAAAATAATTATCAAAAGATGCAACAACTCACTAGGATTGCACGTAAGATTACAAATACTTCACTATAAACAGCTACTATTGTCAACCCTCTTTTTTTCAGTAACAAAACTGTACACAGGAATAACAAGAGCACCAAGCTAAAATCATAGCTCCACCAAACAAACACTTGATTGTTGGAGAGGTAACATGCTGATAGGCTACCCAATTTCCCAGGCATTCCACCTAACTCCACCCTTCCCCTTGTATCATTCCAAAGTAAAATTTAAAAATAAAATCAAATCAAATCAAAGAAGCAGAAAGAAAATCAAATATATTGAGCATTCAAATCAAATAACGCTAAAAAGGGTTAGACTCTAAATATGGTGGCACAGTGTATAAGGCTCCCAAATTATGCGTCTTGGAAGGTTCAGACAACACAACCTCACCCCTGTGTTGCAGAGAACAATTTTTCATAGTTTGAAACAACGGCCACTAACAGCAAAATAATTTTAACATTCAGCCAAAGTTTACCTCTACCAGTTAGACACTCAAACGGCAAAATAAAAAACAATGTTCAGATGAAGCAGTTTGCCCAATAACCGCTTGGAAGTCCAAGAACAAAGAGATTAAGGGCTTTAAGTATGACCTTCAATATCAAAGGAAGGGTCAACAGCTCAACTGCAGGCAGCTCTCGCAACTCACTGTTGGCACTGTGAAATGTCTCATCTGCATAATACAGAGAGAAGACCAAGAAAAATCTCAATTTAAAACAAACATCATTTAAACAATAAACAAGTCAGCATGCACCATGGGGAACAGAAAGAAGAATCTACAGAGCAAAATCAGTAAATTCATCAAAAATCACTTACATGGTGATGAACAATGCTAGCTTTAGCAAAACTAGATCCATGTAGATTGCATTTGGGAACTAAAGGTGAAATTCAGACAACAATACAGCATAGATGCATGTGACACTACAAAATGATAGCTTGTCTTTTATAAATTAAACACAAATGAGATTGTCAACATGCTTAAATATAGGACTGAACTAGAGCCTGAGTTCAACGGTAGAAATCAATTCATAGTTTTTTCCATTTCTATTTTCTACTCAACTTCCTATTTTCCTTTTCGATATAAAACCGAAGAACATTCCATCTTCCAACTAGGAAAATCAAAAACATGGGTCAGTAATGTTTTTATTGAACATATATAAAACCAAAAAACTGAAAACAACTTAAAAGGATTTCTTTTTCCTAATCACTTCCTTATCTCTTACAGTGGGACAGTTTTAATTTGCTCTGCAAAACAGTTCAACAACAATGATTAGGCATCCATAAATAATCTCTATTATACGTTTAATATGGATCAAACTATCATAATAAACTCAGCCAGTCATCCGCTGTAGATTAAGCACGACCTCAATGCTGACACACTCCAAGAAAAGGCAAGGTTCTTACATCTTGGGAACCTACATTTCACAGATGCAGTTCCCGTAGTATAACAAATACAGAAACATTGTTAACTTAGCTACCGCATAGGAGTTAAATCTCATTAAATCAATGCTTCAAAGTGGTAAAGACAATGTCAAATAATTCCTACGTGAGCACAATCTTCATCTGTAGAAGCAAAAAGATAACAATTAGGTCAACAATTAACTGGCCCATAGCAATGCCTAAAGTCTACCTGGAATTTCCAGTCTTTATAGCAAGAATCAAACCAAACTCCCTTGCCATATATCATACATAGTTGCTTAAAATATTAGCCCAAGATTTCTCGGTTTGTAAATCAAAGTTCACAATTTGACAAAAACTTGTGAACAATTAGTGCTAGAAAAGCAAAGCAAACCCCCCCCCCCCCCAAAAAAAAAAAAAAAAACCACCCCTCTGTACAAGGAAATATGGGGGAGAGACCCACAAACTTGTGAGTCATCCTAATTACACAGAATTCTCGTTGGAACTGAAAACATTTGAACAGTGGACTCAAATTTAATGTTTCTTGGAAAAAAAAAGCTTTCAAAAATCACTCAACATTTCCAGAACTACCAGCTGCAGAAGGGATGCAATGGGTAATTGACATCCTTAAGAATTAATTCGATAATACTAGAGTATAAAAGCCATTTGGAACAATTCAGAAGTTTTCTGTTTTCCTAGCTTTTATTTATATATATATATATCATTGGCTTGATATTTAAAAGATTTTAAGTTTATTATAAATAGGAAGGTAACCTCATAATATAATTAGCCATCCTTCATTATTCTTGTCGTTCTCCGAGTATTCTAGCCTATAAATAGGCCCTCCATGTACTTGTTTATTTGATTTGTTAGATTTTGGTTTTAATCTCTGTGTGAGACCTGCTCTTGCATCATGAACAAACCCTTAGCTTCAAGTAACAATAGAGAACTCATCAAAATCATCTCTATGTTAATTATTTTTTCTCTTCTATTGTTTCTGGGTTGTTTCTGGATTTATGATGAGCAAGGGTATCCTTACATAATTTGGTGCCATTACCGAATTATATATGTTTTTATGTAGATGTATTATCTTCTCTACATTAAGCCTGAACACAGCACACCACATCCATCATTTTCATTAAATCAAGAATATACAACCAAAACTCTTAGACTGAAGAAGGCATGCTGGTTGCAGGAAATGAGCCTGTAAAGCCACTTCCTTTCTGTACACAGTACTATTAACAGAATTTATATATAGCATATGTCCTTAACAACTGCCGCCTTAGGAAGCAAGAAGATGAAAAATATATTCAAACACTTCTTAAAGGTGGCATTATCATGGTTGAAGTGAATTAAACCCAAAATGACAAAAATATTAATAAAAGAATATTGCGACACCATCTACTTTGATGTTTTAACCCCCTCCCAAGAAAGATTCACTACCTGCAACTTCTCCCCCTCTCAATAAGAAGACTCAAAAGTCTCAGCCTCACTAACAAGAGAGGTGTCAAAAGCCAGCCCACCTAGATAAGATCTCATATATAGTTTTTCTATGTAAAAAGTTAGCAACATCTTTGAATTAGTAACAGCTAGTTCAATATGGCCAATATCTCCCCAGATTTAATTCATCCTTCTATCAGACTATTAAATTGAAATGTTTATGGCAATTAGTCCTCATACAGAAAAATAGACTGTACGACAAGAATACCATACTATTGCATAAAATTTCTAGATAACGGGAAAAAGAAATCATGAGGAATTCCAATCCAAGCTGATTGGTTCAATAAGATCTCATATATAATTTTTCTACATCAAAAATCTGCCATAGCTTTGAACTAACAACAGCTAGTTCAATATGACCAATATCTTCCCAAAATCAATCCATGTCCTTCTACCTGACTAATACCATACTATTGCATAAAATTTCTAGATGGCAGGAAGAAGAAATCATGAGGAATTCCAATCCAAGCAGATTTTTTCAGGTTTTTCTCAGAACACAATAGCTATCCTCAGCAAGATGGATATGCAAGTAAAAGCAAGATTTTGCTTCCCCCATGGAAAGGAAAAGGAAAGACCAAGTCCAGTTAAACTATTCAACATGAACAACGCAGATACATATAATGTCTCACGTGCTGGCAGAATCAGCTTCAAGGTCCATCAAGCTTGTGCGTAAAATATTATTACAAACAAGACTTGCCTTTGCTTGAACAAACTACAATAACTTACTGTTAAGAGTACCAAAGTGTAGATTTCTTTGCACACTGCAAATCTGGTCCCTGCATAATATTTCTATGTTAGGAGTGAGAAAAGAAGGCCACAAAGGGAAAAAAAAACTACAATATAAAGGCTTCTGGTACCATATGTAAGAGCAACCAGCAGTCTCCTGAAAGCTAAGGGCTAACTCAGTGGAATATTCTGGGTCCCTCCAGGATATAATTGTATCTGTGTGGTACAGAAACAATCAAATTAAAAGCTGATTTACAAAATATGTTTAATGCACTTCTGACATGACAATACCTGCTTGCTTTCGGTATATGTCACCTGAATTGATTCGGTGCAGTAGTAAAGTCTCATTATCTTCTTCATCAATAACATACAAGCCTAGTTCTTCTGATCTCTGCAATATGAAATGTCCAAGTAATCAACAAATTGGTCTACTTGTCAATGATATTGTGGGATCAACTGTGCTTGTAAATGAAGGATCACAAACCTCTAAGTAATCAACAGTGATATGGCCAGTTCCTTGGTCGTCCCAATCCCCATCCTCATTCAAGCGATAGACTTTGACACGCTATACACATACAAGTAAATATGTTTTCAATAGGTATGCTGTGTATATTAATAGCAAGTAGCAACACTCAGAGTGGAACTTAACACTTTCCATAGTAAAAGAGGCAAAAACATAGAAGATTGCAGCAGGTTAATTACCAGAAGCCATAGATAGAATCATAGCATAAAGACAAGGCACTGCAATTGATTACAAGAAATTACTTGCAAGAACCAACACCCAAAAAAAAAAAAAAAGCAGCAACCTTCCTTTCCAGCACAACATGCTGAACACAAAAAGGTATACAAGATAACATTTCTACTCAAAATACAACAACTGACTACCATTTATATTGTGGTAAGTTATCCAGCTGCTCATTCAACTAGTTTCTTATAAGATAAAATAATTTCTGCTTAATACAGTGCCTACCTACGCATAAATTTGCATTCCATAAACACACACACACCAAAAAAAAAAAAAGGAAGGGGAACCCACAGGCCTCTTAAAACCATGAATAGCTTATGTTTATTGTATATAAGGTGACATGGGTCAATGGAAGCAAGGAAACTATGGGATCAATATATTCAAAGAAAATAAATGCTCCAGTATTCATGTAAGAAGGCAATGAGGTAAAACATCAAATAGCACAATGTTGAGATCTATTTTGAACTGATTATCCGTATTTTATTTTTTGGATCAAAATATCCATCCTAAGAATACAAATATTAGAAGCCCAGGATTTTAATTTGAAATCTATTAGCAGACAATTATTTTATTAGTTAGTATTGATTACTTGTAGGGGAAAATCATGATGCACAAATGATGGCACCACCAATCACACTTAAATTCAGCAAGAGAGGATTGTAAGGCCATTATTAAGGTAATTTAACATTCAAAGGTTTGTCCTAGCATATGGTATTGACTTGCTTCACAGAGGAACAGATGATTTTTTGAAAAATGAAAACACCAAACCTCCAAGTTGAAAGGCATCTCTCCAAAAGGAACAGGATCTGGTATAATGAGCTTTTCACAGTATTTCTACTGTCAATATTGTATCATAGTGTCCATCCACAAAAACTACCACTTTACGATCCACATAATGTCCCATGATCCAATTTGTGCTAAAAATAAACCATGACATGACCAGCATACAAAGTTGGAATAATCTGCTTGCATGTCCACGTGCAATATTATGGGTCCCCCAAATAACATGAACGCAGGCGGCTCTATAGCTGTTTTTCAGTGAAACTAAGGTCATGATATCAGGACCACAGAAAAAATGCTCTTCTGGTAGACAAATAATAATTGTATTGACCACACCATCTTCAAATGAAGTCAAGCATACATATATCACTTTATGCATATCTTTAGTCAACCCATAGCCAATCAGGATAACCATAAATAGGCCAATCAGGATAAAACATACATGGGTAAGCAATTTGATATTGATTTAGGCCTATCCATACAATTAGGACTTTTTATGATATCAATTAGGACTTTTTATGCCATTATTATGCACTCGTGTGTATCTAAAAAGTGATTAATAATTAAGAAGTTAAATTAAAGATATAATCTTAAAATTTGAATTATATCATGTGAATGAACTAAGTTCTCCACTTTATGCTATGCTAACCGCACCCCCAATGCATGTAAATTAGTAAAGCCCATACTTATATTTAATCTATAATTATTTGGGAATTATATGGAGTTGAATTCACTCCCCTTGGCCACCCCTTCTTCTAAATGTTTTCGCATTATATCATTATGCTAGCTTTCTTTGTACACTTAACCTAAGTCTATTATTAATGTAGTCTTAATTTGGCTTTATTAGATTTTATTGTGATTCAAGGTTCTTGTCCCTATCCACCTCTTCCCATAATTGCTTTCTCACTAAGTGACCTTCCCTATATAAATGTTAGCCACTACCACTTGGGAGTTTTACATCTTACTTGAGAGCAACATAGAGAGAAAGAAGAGTATACTACATTCTAGTCTTCTTCTTTGCCTTGGACCTATATTTCGGTGAGGACTTCATATTTTACTCGAAAAGTAGATGCGGTGGTCGTGCATGTTCTAGATCTTCAATTTCACACATCACGAGGAAAGTGATAATCCTATCTCCTCATAATCTCACACATCATAAATGTGAAATCTCTACCGTCATTAGACATTCTTATCTTTATACTTGTTAATCCAAATCCATGAGATTCTCATTGTATTTTATTAGTTCCAGTTATAAATTAATGTAACAAGTATAGAGGATTTATGCTTAATTTCATGTTTGTATGACTCAATTTTCATTTTCTTTTGCGTGACGTGAGCCTTGCATGTGAGCCATAGTTCAAACGCCACACTGTTATCCAACCAACATTAAAATGAAGTTTGAACACCAGCATGTGAAAAGCAAATTATGAGTATTTCATCCTTCTATGATATAAATCCACTTCTTTATGCCTTAAAATACATGATGTAAGTCAGTTTACAGCCAACCTTAGGGTAGAAAACGGTTTTCGTGCATTATATACTTCTTGTATGATATAAATCGGTGAATTTATTATTTGTATGTCTAGTGTGCTTCCGATGCGGGCTATGATGGTTATTATAGAGTTATGCCAAGAGTGTAGAGGATGCCACATGTTGAGTACTTAATGTACTTAGAGAGTTGTTTCTTTTGTCCTTAGTTGTTGGCTGTCTTTCTCTGCTTAATATTTGGATGCGTGATGCATGATTATATTCTTGACATTTATGGTTAAAGTAAAAAAGATTATATAAAAATACTATAATCTTAAGGAATACAAAACTTGTGGACCTTAGTATGGTCTATATTTGTCTGCTACTGATATCCATATCCCGATGGATTAAGGTCCATGTTATGGAGGGATGCCTATAATCCTGCAAGCAACACACGATGAGATATTAAGAGATTGCATCGAGGGTGCTTGGATTGACATGTGGTTTGAAATAAAGTATTTTGTACCCTATTTGGACATGGCTCCCGATTAGACCATGGGAATACAAGTGTGACATATTCTAGATTTAGCTTGAGGGGATAACAAGAATATTGATTGTATGATTTGAGTTCAATACTTGTGCATAATAAGTGACAGTGTATCATAAGACCATAGGGTTGATCACTTGTCAAACTTACAAGTATCGATAACTCGTGGACGTTATCCAACCGAAAGTAGCAAGCACATAGTCGCCAGTTCACAATGACAAAGTAAAATTCAAGAAGATTGTTATTATATCTCAAACAATTATAACCTCTATTACGATAAGTTCGATAGAACCTATATCACTATCAATATTCACATTCAGTAAAATCCTAATTGCATTCTCGAAGTTTGGTTTTGTTAGAAACCCTTGTTAGATGCCCCTATAACTTTTGAGTCATGATTACAACATGGCATTGAGTCTCGAATAATTGATGATTGATTGCATGTTGTTATTACTCTAGCATATTTGATGTTATTCTCCAAAATGTTTTATTGAATTCTAATATTTTGATAATAGCACTTATAGGGCATTTGATTTACTCTTATGATTTCTTAGCTCCAAAATAGAATAGGTTGATAGTGTACTACCGAAGATCATATATTTGTTGAATATACTTCAAAAAGAGAGACGATTTCAAAGTCTAGAAGCATTATTTTGAGAGATTTGAGATTTCTTTTCCGTTTTAATATATATTGGATAGTGTGTCGAGACTGCATTCCCTTTAGTTTTATTTTGTCTGGGCATCGATGTAATTTCTCATTTCGAGGAGTTTAGTATTTATAATTGATATTTTATTAATGATGGATTTATGATGACGATCTATTATTAAAGCTTTTCAGCGTGGCCAATTCGGGCCGAGTCCGGTGATCGGGCCCGAATCACCACAATTATATTTCAACAAATGACAAAAGATGAGCCTATGCTTAGCTAATGCTTCAGACCTAAATGACATTTCCACGAGGGAGCATTGTGGAGTATATAGCCTAGTCTTCTGCCTTACCTAAGGGCTCAAACTATTAGGATGAGTGGTTGCATGACGCATTGTAGTCTCACCCAAATGTGGTGTTTCCAAGATAACCCTAAGAAGGTAAAATAGATCATACTAATGTACCCGCTATGCTAACTAGGAAGCACTATGCCGTAAGTAATTCTAGTATCTGAAAAAAAAGTTCATAAGGGATTTGAAATATTATTCTATTTTCAATCTCTCTTACTTGTGTATTTGACAAGTAGAAGGACCATTGTCTTCAAGTTTATGCAGATCTAATTTGAAGCAAGTATATGGATGCCTTACAGGTTTCTGGCATAGGATGGATCTATGCTCTCGATGGGTAGCAAGTATAAGGAAATTATGGGAAAAGGTTAAGACATTTATACATTAAGGATATGACTGTCATTAAGACAAAACAAAGATAGGATGTTCTGAGGAACTGAGGTTATATTTCAAGGCAAAGCTGCCAAAGTACCAGTGAAATTTTAGTTACTATGTCTCAAGCCAACATAATAACTTATCCCTAATTCAATTGTAAAAACAACTTAATTACCGTACCGTAGCCATTGGGAGGAATTAATAACTAGACACATGAACACCACATATCAACACTCACCTATCCATCACGAAGATGATACAGTCAAAAAGGGATCACAGAGGTCACTAGATTATACCAACACTCACCTATCCATCAAGAAGATGCAGCAGTCAAAAGGGATCTTAAAGGCCATGAAATTAACTTTTGGGATAAAGTTGGCTAACGTTTGACATTTACAGTTTCCTGGATAGGTAGAATGAGGAAGATGAGATTCAGGGGATTGAACCCACAGCATTAGTCTATGTAAATGGGTAGCTTTCAACCAGGCAGCCCTTCATTTCTGAAATTTCCAGATCAACGTTTAGACCTCTTTAACAATGGTCATGAATTTTTTTCATAAAGAATCATAGATTCATGTTCCATCCATAAAGTAAACCCCACACACTCACACATACACACACAGAAAGAAAGAGAGAGAGAGAGAAAGAGAGAGATGAGGGTCATGGAATGGATCCTAAACCTAAGCAATTTAAAATAGTGATCTTTCCGATGAATTATATTGCAATAATTCAAATACAACCTGTATAGGAAGAAGTCAAGCAGCATACAAATGGAGATCATATCAATAGGCAGCAAAGCACCTCTTCTTTCAGCACTACATCAAGGAAATTTTTATTTTATATTTGTTCTTTTAAAAATGGAACGTAAAGAAGATCCAAAAGCTTCCAGGTTAATCTAGAAATAGGAATTTAACATGTACCTAAGGCAAGACTAATCCATGGATGGGAGTGTCCAACATTTACTAGCTGGATGGTTAAGCAATATTTAAGAAATAATAATGACCTATTTGCAGGTAACTATTAATTAAAGACATAGCTTGCAAATCCTACCAGATTTCATTCAGTCTAGACATACAGAAGGCTGGCCAAGTGCAGAAGACTCCAACACCATGGGGTCTAGAAAAGGAGCGAAAAAGACACAGCTAATAAAGAATCAATTGATGGAGATAGGAGAGAATAGCCGCTATGGTGCTTCAGATGTCTGCAATCTAAAATGTTTATTTGGTGGAAAGATATGCAAAGAAAATTTCAAACAGCCTTATATTATGATGGATTTATCATATCAACTTTTGAAATGATATCAAATTGAGATGAAACCATACTCTACCTAAAAATAGTTATTCCAAGATGCAAGGATTAGTTAACCAAATAAGTTGAGGTGTCCCGTAATTGTGACACTGTATCACTCAAGTACAATTTTAAATAGTACTATATCGCTGGTTTACAGAGTTAAATATATCCACATCACGCAAGTAGAGCATTAAATAGCATTGCATCGCTCAAGCACTGTGTTAAATGGCTAGAGTTGATTCATTGTAGGGCCAGGTCTAGCAAAAAGGGCTACTGTATCACAGATCGGTGCAGCTAAAGAGGTTGGTCAAAATAACAAGATTAGACTAGGAACTTAACTTATTGACACTGTCACTGTAAGCATATGGAGGTGGCAGTTATGAATTACCATGACTAAGGGGAGGATCAATATAGCATGTGTATAAGATACGAGGTGGGTAGAAGAGAAAGCCAAGGAAATAGAAAGGACATGGCAATTATGGTACTCAACGAAGGATAGAGATACGAATATAGTTGGTGTAATAGTGGATAGCGACTTTGACAATTGATATAACTGTGGGTAAAGAATTAAAAGAGAATGTAGTGCGTTCAAAAAAAGGAAAAGAGTTGAACACTAACAACCGTTAAAAGTGGACCTAATATAAGTCAGAACATTTTTTCTAATCAGAAAATGGGATATTTTGTGCTGCGAAGATTGTAAAATCATTATCAGGGGGAGACTAACTACTCACCATAGACTTCTGGTATTGGGCATATATATTAAATGATGGAAGAGAAGAATTTAAACTTCAAAATGTCAACAAACAAGGTGGTGGAACTCGAAGGGAGAAAACGTAACAAAATTTAGAGGTAAAATATTACGAAAAGACATTTAGGTAATGAACAATAAAAAAAGATATAAACAACCTAAAGATTGAAATGGAAAATAGTATTAAGGGGATAGAGATGGAGATCTTAGCAATATCTACAGGAAAAGAGTTGGTGCTGAGGAAGGTTGATGAGGAACGAGGAACTCCAAAAGGCAGCAAAGGCAAAACGATACTGCTATAAGACAGCAATTTTCAAGAATAATGAAACTTTCTCAAAAATATAATGAGAGGAAAACACTAGCCAATAAGTGATAAGTGAAAAAATGTCTAGAACATATAATCCATTTTACGCTATATTAGGATCCAAAGAGGGATTTGAAGAGACATCAGAGATTATATAATAGAATGGAAAGAGTACGAATCTTTCCATAACTTAGCTAGAGCCAAAGCAAGGCAGGGACTTTTATAACGATATACAAATTAGCTAGAGCAAGAGAAAAAAAGAGTACGAATCTAACTAGAATTAGTAGTATGCCAAATGAAACTAATCAAATATTCTAGGACATAAACTATAGAATAAAATATTAGCCAATATTCAAAATATCAACTAATAAGCCCGAAATAATTTCAATATTGATACATACCAATATAGTTATGACAAATAAAAGAGTATGAAAGAGTACGGATCTAGCAAGAGAAATAAAGAGTGCGGATCTAACTAGTATTAGTTGTATGATAGATGAAACTAACCGAATATTATAGAAAGACATGAAGTATAGAATTAAATATCGGTTGACATTCAAAATATCGATTAATATGCTGACAATACTTATGATACCGATACGTACAAATATCATAGTAACTATACAAATATCGATATTATCATCTATGAAATAAAGAAAAGATGATGGAGTTATTTTAATAAACCATTGAATGAAAATATAATAGAAAGCCTAAATATAACAATTAATATAAAATTCAAAGAGGTCCCCAAAATCAGAGTGGAAGAAGTTGATTATGTACTTAAAACATGAAAAAATAGTTAAAAAAATAGCACAGGATGAAGTACATATAGAAGTATGGAAATATTTTGGAAAGTATGGGGTGAATTAGTTAACAAGCTTATTTAATATGATTGTAAGAACTAAGAAAATATCAAATGAATGGAGGAAAGGCATTATAGTTCCTAGTTATAAAAAAACAGGAGAGATTCAAAGTACTAATTATTGTAATATTAAATTAATGAGCCATACACTTATACTATAGAACTCTAGGATGAATGATCGAATAGAGACTAAAGCATGAAAAGAAAATATCCGAAAATCAATTTGACTTGATGCCAGATATATCTTTTGAGAATATAAATTTAGAAAATTAGGAAAAATTAAAAAGATTTATATGTAGTTTTCATTAAATTAGAGAAAGCTGTTGATAAGATGCCTAAAGAGTCTTTTGGCAGGTATTAGAGAAGAAAGAAACTGGTGAAAAGATAGGTTTAATAAAACAGATAAGTATTCAGAGGTAACAACTAGCATTAAAACTATATGAGGAAATACCAAGGATTTTCATATATAATAACAGTGCATCAAGGGTCAACTCTGAATCCTTCACAATTTACTATAGTAATGGATAAACTTACAGGAGATGCTCAAGATGAGATGGCTTGATGTATGTTATTTGCATACTGTATTTTTCTTAATAGATAAATAGAGCATGTGTAGATATAAAACTAGCACGTTGGACTAAGACTCTTGAAACTAAGGGCTTAAAATATTTAAAGTGTAATTTTAGTAATTCTAGAGAGAATAATGAGCACCAAAATTAGTGATCAAGATATTCCTAAAAATAATTAACTTCTTTACTTGGATCTACTAAAATAGAGAGATAAATGATGCCATGACATATGGATTGATGTAGGTTGGTTAAAATAGATAGTTATATCATGTGTGCTTTGTGATATAAATATGATAGTCAATGGTTGCCAAGACTAATAAGAACAATGTCTACATCTACTTTTCCGCTGCAGATAGTAACTAATATTCGAAAAGAACCTAATTTCAATGTGTGAACATGAGCAGACTGCAAAACTTCCACAATTAAAACAGCACACATCCCCAGTTAGACCAAAAGAAGATTTCCATTTCCAACAAACTATTATTATATCGGAACGAGCTACTATGAGACCAAGAATGGAACTGCATCCAGCAATTCTTCGCATAACTCAATCAAACAGAAAAACGTCGAGAATGAAAACAACAAATTAAGTAGATGAAAGTGGTTCACTTCAAACACGCAGCGGATGAGTTCGAAACTTCAAATAGCAAGTAAACCAGTAACCTTATTGAATTTCAATCTAGAGCAAGACAAACATACTAAATGCAGAAAAAAGGACTAACTTGCATCGAATTAGACGGAACCGACGATTTTTCTGAAGCCCCCATCGAAGCTCCCGAATATTAATATGATTGCGACGAAAAAAGAGAAATTAATGTGATAAGAAGAAGGTAACCTCTCAGTTGAAAAATTGAATTAGGGTTTAAACAGTGGGGAAAACTGTGAATGAAGGAAAAAGGTATTCTAGCTCTGGGGATCAACAGAAAACCCTAACCGCCATCTGCGTAGCAAGTGAACCTCTCTCTCTCTCCGTTCGCTTTCTCGCTCCCGACTTTCCTTCCGGTTTTACGTTGGGTGTCCGTCTACAAGCTTTCAGAGAAAACTAATGATGTGCTGCTCACAATCCCAAAAGTGGCCTTCCTGTTTTGAAGACAATTACGAATATGCCATGAATCTCCTCCGTTGGAAGACTATGGCAGAACCGGCTGCTTTAACAATCGGAGCGTAGGTGGAACTGTGTGACCTACATTAGAGAAGCACCCAGTCCGTTAGATTGGCATCTAAAGGATTTCAACACGTGCAGCCGGGGCTCTCGTTGACACGTTCTGTGATGTGCGCGGACGAAATAAAAAGATTGACTACTAATTATTGGTTTTTACGCTACTCCTTTATGTTTTAAATCCATATATAAAATAAATATTTTTACTTAACCGACAATTCATCAATAAAATTGTGAATTTGATTTCCCTCATGCATATTATTAAAAGGATAATAAATATTCAAACATACACAGAATTAGTCTAAAAATAAATACTTTAAACATTGAAACAAATGAGTAAAAAAAATCCAAGCGAAATTCAAACAATAACAATATCGCGAAATTGATGGATTTATTATTGCATAATTATGTTAAAAACATAATACACATTAAGATGCAAATAGCTAATACACAAAAATATACTTCAACCATTAGAATAGAAAAATTTTAAGGAGACATTTGAACGAAAAACTCAATTAATAACTATAGCATAAAATTACCAACTTGTTATTAGAGAAAAATATAACAGGCTTATACATATTAAGATATAAAAATATAGCCTAAAAAATGGGTACTTCAGCCACTAAAATAAAAGAATTCAACTGAGACATTTAAGTAAATAATTTAATCAATAGAATATCATACATTTGATGAATTTGTCATTGCATAGATGTGTTAAAAAGTTAATATGCATGAAGAAGCAAATAGCATGTTTGAAATTTGATATTTCAACTATCAAAGTAAAGACTTCAACAAAGTTATTTGAATGGAGATTTTAATTAAAAAAAATTAGAGTTTTCGACATATTAGCAGTAATATGTCTATAAGTTAACTATACCCAATTCGATTGGTTAGCAATTGTTTACATTATAAACACTGTTAAAAGATAATTATATTTATCATGTTTGTTAAAACTGTATACAACTCAAACTCAAAAAAGATAATCCTAATACTAGGGCACATCCTTATATTTAATTAGCCTACGAAGGTCCATACCATAGTGGAGTTATTTCCCCCCTTGCATCTTCCTAGTTGTTAAATTAAATTAATTGTCAATTGAATGACAAAGCCAAAAATTATAGACATGAGTCATTAATAGATAAAATGTTATGTTAGCATTGTCCAATAGGTAAAGACCACCAAATGCCCACATGATGTCCCGTGGCATGCTTCCATGCTAGAGGGCCGTGCCTACATTGGCAAAAAGATGAATGTTAGATAGGCACTGATTGGATGTAACAACGATGTTTAATATAGATCTCAAATTAGATGTATCCATTACTAACCACCAAATACTCAATCATTAACCCTCACCTATGTAATCTAATAGCTTTGTTGCTTTGTTTATAACTATGAGAAAACTTTTAGATTAAATCCCAATATCCAATTATGAAGAATAAGAGAAGTAATTACTTTATTGATTCTCAAACTCAACAATCACCTAGACAAAATCGCTCATAAATTTGGAATCGATTATCTATCTTAAAAATCATATTACACTCTTTTCAAGCATCTCATTTGACTCAAGTGCCCCACAACGAAATAGGAATCTTGTATCTGCTACCATTAGCCCTACACCAAATATATGTTGTCACTTAGTCCAAATAGATAATCATATGCTTGCTCTACTTACTTAATTGAGCTTTCCCTTCAATAGTTGTTTTCTTCATCTATGCCTAAAATAGAAATCTAGTTCTTTGATTTAAAGAATTATATAACTCTATCTCTCCTTTATTGGATAGGACCAAGATTGATTCAAATATTAGAGAGATTTCCTGGAACAATATAACTCAAGACTTTTTATTTTTATTGTTTGTGATGTGTAAGGCCAAAAACAAAGTTATTTGGATCAGGCTTATTCCCTTGCTCACATCTATTCTAAGTCATATTCTCAGTTTAGGTACATACTATTAGCCTCATTAGTGAAAATTATTAGCCAATTCGCATCCAGCAAACAATTGATCATGCTCTATATCTTTTTTTTTTTTTTACTCTCTTTAAAAAACCTCTTTCTTGGGGAAGAAAGTGATCATAATGTCCTCCTTCCTCTACCCCACATGATGGTCTTGACTCCTTATTCCCTTGTTGGGATCACTCCCGTGTGAAAGTCTTTAGGACTTGAACGGAGCACGAATGTATTAGGAGGAAGGAATTTCGGTCAACTTTATTGACAGAAGTCTCCTCGACAGTTAACTTTTTAGATCAACTTTTTCGGTCAATATGTTGACCGTCATAAGTTGTGAGTCGTCTGAAGAAGCGGGATGGGCTACTTCGACCGATCAACAATGTGATTGATAGACTAATATGAAGCGACGGACAACAGAGTTGACATGCTATATCTGAGAGACCAAAAGACTGTCATACCCAAAAGATGTACAGTTGACCTACCATTTTGGGTGGTTGATCGAAGTCATCTCGGGACTCCAAAGGCTGATCAGTTGCAAGAGCAGGCATGCGCCACCTACTGCAGGATAAGGCGTGCGCATGCAAACAAACCTCGGAAGTTGAGCACCAACCACCGAATTGGGCTATAGTGAGGGGCGTGTATATATGTATGTACACTTTACACATAATATAGATGCATAAGGAAAGAACAAGAAGAAGAAGAAGACACCGGACAAGTTGAGAGAGTGTGTAACAGATGAGTGAAAGTGAAAAGAAATAGAGCTGTGAGTGAAAACAAAGTGAGAGGGCTTTTGTTTACTTTGGCTCTGTTCTTATTTTCGTCTCCTATAATTTTCTCATACTTAGTGATTCTTTATGGATTTAGTGTCCCGTAATTTTTTCTTATTTCAGAAGGATTTTCCACGTAAATTTGGTGTTCATTTCTCTTCTCTTGTCTCTACTTCACGGTACTTATGTACTTTATCAGTTAGCCGTCCATACCGGCCAATAGAAAAAATTATTCTTGTATTCTGATCAATAGACCGCCGGTCGCCCGCCAACTAATGGTATCAGAGATTGGTTGACAAATTCGTCTAAATGGCAACATCATCCTCAAAGAACTTGCTATTCAGTGTAGAACAACTCAATGGGTAAGGCAACTTCATCCTCTGATAGGAGAGGATGAAGAACATCCTGACAAGAGAAGAAACAATCAAAGTACTGAAAAAGAAGGAAGATAAGTCGAAAAGCCTATCAGATGAGGACTGGCAAGATAAAGAGATCTTGCCAATTGCACTATCAAACTATGTCTGGCGGACAATACGCTCCAGGAGGTCATTGGCTTGACTGATTCGGCGGAGGTGTAGGAGAAGCTTGAAAGCTGATATAAGTCCAAATTCTTGACAACCAGACTTCATATTACGAAACAGTTCTATGGTCTGCGGTTGTCAGAATGTGGCAGCTTTGAGAAGTATTTGGACAACTTTAATCGAATTATAACTTAGATGTCCGCCCTTGATGAGGTAATCAAGGAGGAGGATAAGGCATTGGTGCTGCTGGCCTCTCTGCCAACTTCTTATGATCATATTGTCATCACGTTACTATTTGGAAAAGACACTCTCAAACTGGACAAGATTATCGCCTCCCTACTTATGAATGAGTCAAGGCGGTAACAAGGAGCTTCGACATCTTTTCATAGTGAAGTACTTGTGACCAAATTCAGGAGACGAAGTAAAGGTCAAAGCCAAAAACCTGGAGAAAAAGGGACGGAGCAAATCTTGTTCAATGTATCAAAACTTTGAGTGCCATTATTGTGGCAAAAAGGACCATATCAAGAAAAAGTGCTTCAAGTGGAAGCGCGAGAACGCCAAAAAGGAGAAAAGAGAAAAGGGACGTAGTGAGGATAAGTCCTCCGTCTCAATGGTCACAGGAGGCGACCTCCTGGTGACATGTGAAGAAAACGTGGCAAACCTGACGAATAAGAAGTCCAAGTGGGTAATTGATTCTGGTGCTACTTTACATGCCACATCCAAAAGGGGATTATTTACATCTTATACTCTAGGGAGACTTCGGAGTGATTAGGATGGGCAATGAAGGAACATCTCTGGTAGTAAGTAGGGGAGATATTGTCTTGGTCACAAACAACGGGACAAAACTGATGCTGAATGATGGAGGTCATGTCCCTGACATTCGGCTGAATGTCACATCAACCGGTTGACTGGATGACGAAGGTTTCTGTAATACATTCTGTGAAGGCGAATGAAAACTGACTAAATGATCTCTTGTTATAGCAAGAGGGAAAAAGAGCTCCAGCCTATATGTGACGAAGGCTTGTGCAGTAGCCGGAGACGTGAATGCTATAATCTGCAAGGAAGTAGAGGATTTGTGGTACAGAAGGTCGAGCCACATGAATAAAAGGGGTCCGTCTCATCTGACCAGGAAGGGATTCATCAATGGAATAAATGAGGACGAACCAAAGATGTGTCATCATTGCTTGGCTGACAAACAGAGGAGAGTTCGTTTCATGGAAACATATTCGCCCCAAAGGCAGAAGTGTTGGATTTCATACACACAGATGTGTGTGGACCATTCAAAGAAAGGTCAATTGGTGGAGCCCAATATTTTATTTCTTTCATTGACGACTGTTCCAGAAAGTTGCGGGTTTACCCACCGAAAATCAAGGACCAGGTTCTTAATATATTTGAGCAATTTCATACTCTTGTGGAGTATTAGACGGGAAAGAAACTGAAGGCCGTCTGGAGCGACACCGACGGTGAATACTTAGGACCTTTTGATGCCTACTATCGATCACATAGTATCAGACATCAGAAGATACCGCCAAAGACACCACAATTGAATGGAGTGGCAGAACGGATGAATCGTATACTTCTGGAAAGAGCACATTACATGCTTTCAGAAGCCAAACTTTCTGCATCTTTCTAGGCTGAGGCACTTAAGACGGCGGCCTACATCATAAATAGATCGTCCAGTAAATCTTTAATCAGTGAAGTGCCGAAAAAGATATGGACGAGTAAAGAGTCGTCCTATGATCATTTGCGTAAAGCATTCGTATATGTCCCGAGAGACGAAATGACAAAGTTAGAGCCAAAGACGATACAGTGCGTCTTTTTGGGCTATGGAGAGGATGAGCTGGGCTACCGGTTCTATGATCCAGCTACTAAAAGACTCATCCGATCAAGGGACATAACCTTCGCTGAAAATGAAACAATTGAAGATATTGGCAGGAAGGCCAACTGTGATAATGAGCAAACGGACAAAGTTAATATTAAAGTTGTCCGTCCGAGATCATTGGAAGGAGAGGATCATGGCCCTGAGATGGTTGAGGATAATAAAGAGGAGATCATGGCACCGGATAACACCATGGACGGAGTCATCCCTCAACCGGGCGAGAATGTTTCTGTCAGACTATCCTCACGTAACAGACAACAGTTTGTCCGTCTGTCGCCCAATGAATACGTCATGCTTACTGATGTCAGAGAGCCTAAGGACTATGAAGAAGTTATGAAGGATGAAAGTAAGGAGAAATGGTTGGAAGTTATGAATGATGAGATGAGTTGTCTTCATGAGAACCACACTTTCGACCTAGTTAAACTTCCTAAGGAGAAGAAGGCATTAAAGAATAAATTGGTATTCCGGTTGAAAACAGACGAGAACACCAAAGAGTCTAGATACAAGGCACGACTGGTGGTAAAACGTTTCGGTCAACGGAAGGGAATTGATTTTGATGAGATCTCTGCTTTAGTGGTAAAGATGTCCTCCATACGAGTCGTGTTGGGTTTGGCAGCTATCCAGGACCTTGGGGTAAAGCAGATGGATATCCGGACGATTTTTCTCTATGGTGAGCTTGAAGAAGAGATTTACATGGAACAGTCGGAATGGTTTGAGGTTAAGTGAAAGGAACAACTTGTCTGAAAGGAACAACTTGTCTGTCATCTGAAAAAAAGTCTGTATGGTCTGAAGCAAGCTCCACGGCAGTGGTACAAGAAGTTCAAGTTGGTTATGACCCGTCAAGGATACCGACGGACTGCTCGTGATCAATGCGTATTTGTACAGAAGTTTTCTAATGATAATTTTGTCATCCTTCTCCTATACGTGGATGACAAGTTGATCGTTGGACATAACGGTGCTCGGATAAAGGAGCTGAAAGAACAACTTGGCCGGCCATTTGCTGTAAAGGACATTGGATCGGCAAAGAAAATTCAAGGAGTCAGAATTATACGCAATCGAAAGGTAAGGAAATTGTGGCTGTCATAAGAAAATTATATTGAGAAGGTGCTCCAACGATTCAATATGGATAAGTTGAAACATGTGAGCACACCATTGGCGAACCACCATAAGTTAAGCACTCGTCAATATCCGTCCTCAGATGACGAGAAGAAATATATGAGAGTTGTACCATACTTCTCAGCTGTGGGAAGCTTGATGTATGCCTTAATGTGCATTACACCTGACATAGCTCATACCATTGGGACAGTTAGCTTATTTCTGTTCAATCTAGGGAAGGAGTATTGGTCCGCAGTTAAGTGGATCATGAGATATATTCATGGGACTTCCAAGAGGTGCCTGTGTCTTTGTCTTGGAAGTGATAAGCCTTAGTAAGTGGGCTACTCGGACACTGATATAGTCAGCGACGTGGACTCGCACAAATCTATTTCAGGTTACTTGGTAAAATTTACAGGTGGTGTAATCTCTTGGCAATCCAAATTGCAGAAGTGTATGGCCCTATCCACTACTAAAGCCGAATATATTACAGTGACGGTGGCTTGTAAAGAAATGTTATGAATAAAGGAGTTCGTTCAAGAATTGGGTATTGAACAGAAAAGATATGTGATACTCTATGATAGCCAAAGTGCCATTCATTTATGCAAGAACTTTTCATTTCATTCCAGATCAAAGCACATTGATGTGCGATATTACTGCGTAAGAGATACACTTGAGGATGGTCTACTGTCACTGGACAAGGTTAGCATTGAGGAGAACGGGGTAGACATGATGACTAAAATTCTACCGAAAGGGAAGAATGAGGCATGCTACGGGCTGACAGGGATGATGGACTTTACTTTCTCACGGTCATGAGGAAAAGTTTGTTGGGATCACTCACGTGTGGAAATCCTTAGGACTTGGACGGAGCACGAATGTGTTAGGAGGAAGGAATTTTGGTCAACAAAGTTGACCGAAATCTTCTGGACGGTCAACTTTTTCGGTCAATATATTGATCGTCATAAGTTGTGAGTCGTCTGAAATAACGGGACGGACTACTTCGACTGGTCAACGGTGTGGTTGACCGACTAATATGAAGTGGCGAACAATAAAGTTGACATGCTGTATCTGGGAGATCTGAACGACTGTCTTACCCAAAAGGTATACAGTTGACCTACCATTTTGGGTGGTTGGTAGAAGTCATACTAGGGACTCCAAAGGCTGATCAATCTGTAAGAGCACGCATGGGCTGCCTGCTATAGGATAGGGCATGTGCATGCAATTAAACCTTGGAAGTTGAGCACCAACCACCGAGTTGGGCTATGGTGAGGGGCGTGTATATATGTATATATACTTTGCACATAATATAGATGCGTAAGGCAAAAACAAGAAGAAAAAAAAAGACACCGGACAAGTTGAGAGAGCGTGTAATAGAGGAGTGAAAGTGAAAAGAAAGAGAGTTGTGAGTGAAAACAAAGTGAAAGGGCTTTTGTTTACTTTTGCTCTGTTCTTATTTTCGTCTCCTGTAATTTTCTCATACTTAGTGATTCTTTGTGTACTTAGTGTCCCGTAATTTTTTCTTTATTTCAGAAGGGTTTTCCATATAAATTTGGTGTTCATTTCTCTTCTCTTGGCTCTACTTCACGGTACTCGTATGTTTCATCAGTTGGCCGTCCATACCAGTCAATAGAAGAAATTGTTCTTGTATTTTGGTCAATAGACCGCCGGTTGCCCGCCAACACCCTTGTGATGACAAAACCCAAGACTTGCTAGATATGGTGACCATACTTAGCACTATGATCATCCAAATGGGATAAATTACCACTTCCATCAAGAAGCTCAACGATAAGGTTGAACATTAACCGGCAAAGGCTACTTTATAATGGTCATAGTTGACAATGCCCTCTTCAAGACACTGACTTCCCCCCTCACACATGCCTAAGGTACTGTTCTTTGTATCAATCCTCTAAGAATTAAATGACCATAAAGGCCTAGGACTCAACCTAAGGGGGCCTATATGATGTAGCAATACTAGAGGAGTCGCTCAAGTGGAACAACCCTCAATTGCGACAATCATCTAGGATGCACTCTAGCAAGCGACAGAGTCGACAAGAAGCTTCAGCCAGTGGTGCACCCCAACATGCAACACCATCTTAGCAAGTATCTCCTAAAACACCTTACTGTGAATGCTCCACAACGCTTTTAGACTAACATTAGTGATTGGGGTTAAGGAGAGAATATAAAAGATCGAACATGTAATCTTCCAAATTTTCATTTGATTTATTTTAGGTAAAATTATTATTTTAAGTAATTTGAAAGTAATGAAAATATATAGATATATATATTGTTGAATTTTAAAAGATATTCAGCTTAGTCGGACTGCTACTGAAAGAGCACCTGAGAGGCGCCTGAGTATCGATTTTAGTAAACCGANTGTCATAATTCTAGCAAGCTTTTTTCACTATATATCCATATATGAAAATATATATAACTTATTGAGTAGTAAACTTATTTTTATTTTTACTAACTATCTAGATTAACGGGTTTGGACTATCTTGTAGAAGTTTGGGATTGAGAGAATTGTTGTTTGGAAGTTGGCTTTTAGAATATTGGAATGATTTAGTATTTTGATATAATTCAATGATTCAAGATACTAACTTTTAATTTTTAGTTATTTCAATTAATATTTATATTTAGCTAATGATTATGATGAACATGGGTACATTTCGTCATTATTTCTAAAAATGATGAATCCAATAGTACAATAGGTCAATTCAATCTCGAGCCCAACTGTCAACACACAAAAAAAGAGAGTGAGGGCCCAACAAGTAATGACCAAAGTCTTAGAAAGGAGACTGATCCATTTCAATCGAATTGACGCTTGGTAATGGCTCTAGCAATCATGTTAGGGGCCCAGAGAACGATGGGCCAAGAAGACAAATATCAATGGCCCAATCGGCCATACGGATGAATGAACCAATCAGGAAGCTTTTTGTCTAGGTAGCTAATAAAGCAGTAAGAGCACACTTATACATGTGCCGCTTGCAATCGTCGCCGCAACAATTTGACAAATATGCTGAGGGGATTGCTCACTATCACATCACTATCACAAAGCAACAGTTGATACGGTAGCCACAGTCGTCACCAAGATAGATCGAATAATCCTAACTAGACACTTGTCACAAGTTTTGGCATTAAAGCATTCTTTACGAAGCCTAACAAATACCTCTCATTATTGTAGGGAGAAAGGGGGTGAACCATGGAACAAAAAGAGAAAAAAGGTGGCTGAAGAAGGGGAGAGAACTCTCAATTACGAAAAGGATCGATCAATCCTCATTTGAAGCAATCCCCGGTGAGACATAAGGGCTTAGAAGGAACCAACTTCTCTCTTTTTCAAATACAGCCCTTTCTCTTCATCCACAAAACCGCTTGCCTTCAAGTGCATTTTTAGTAAGTCATTCACCAAATATATCCCTGGTGAATCATTTCAATCGAGTGCCCTTCTCCTTTCAAGCCACTCCCTGTCGTGTGCCCCTTAGTAAGCCATTTACCGAGTACATTCCTAATGAATCACTCCAATCGAGTGCCATTTTCCTCTCCAGCTGCTTGCCTTTGAATGCATTTCTAGTGAGTTACTCACCGAATGCATCCCTCATGAACTACTTACCAAGTATATTTTTAGTGAACCACTCCAATCGAATACCATTCTTTTCTCAAGCCGCTCCCTATCGAGTGCCCCTTAGTGAATCACTCACCGAATGCAACACATTGGAGCCCAATCTTCTGTCTTTCCTAGTTGCTCCATGACAAACGTATTACCAGAATCTAGTCCTCCTCTCACATCCCCCATATATGTGCAATTCTACATTCTCTAACATCCTCTCATATTTTTTTTTTTTGAAATTTTTTTTTTGATTTGAGCGTCGAAGAATAAATGGGGAGTGAGTCCCGCAAATCCTTTAACTTGTTGTCCATTGTTTGTGGTGCGCAAGTTTCCGATTAATAGAAATAAAAATTAAACCCGCTCCAATTTAACCTGTAATGAAAGATCGAGTGGCACTTTAATTAGTTTTACAACTCGAATCTTAGGATGCATAAAGAAATATTTCAACTTCAGACTTTAAAAGTTTAATTTGATACTTTGATTTCACTTGATATATATTTTTCTTACATATAATTCAATGTCATTTAGTTGTCAATATTTAAGGCCACTTTTGAGTATAACTTTTAAACCCTATGATTAAGTGATTATTATATTATTAATCAAATTATTTATTGGTACCTAATATAGGTTCGTGTCCCAATATCGGTTTGAGTTTTAGTCAATGTAATAAAAGATTAATTTTTAGCTTTAAATCTGATGCGTCTCTGGATCCGAATTTCGAACAGATTCGGACGATCCTCTTGTCGTGACTCTGGCTCCATTCCTTGAGTTGGATCCTGCACACCACTAAACAGAACAGGAGGTCAACGTGTTATGCGGGAAGTTATCCCATTGAAAACACTCCGACACTCAAGTCAGTAAAACAGTTTTCGCAAAAAAGAAACTGAAATTGAGAGAGAGAGGGTTTGATCTAGATGTAAGAAAGACGTGAGGTCTCCTTGAATTTGGAAGGTGGGAAGGCAGTAAACAGCCGTGAGGGCTCGTTTGTTGCCTTAGGGTTTTTTGAAGAGCGAAGGTGGCAGAGAAGGCAGACCTCTCCAAGCCCTCAATTCGTATTGCAGAGAGTGTATGTATTGTGTTACAGAAAGCATGCAATTGAGAGGATGATTGGAAGCGTTAATGAAAGCATGCCCTGGATGGTGAACTCAGAGCTTCTTTTGTAGCTGAGTGGACGATCCTCTCTCCTTGGAAGGAGTGATTGCCTTCCTGATCTGCCGGCCGGCTTGCCTTCTGGAGCGGATGTCAGTTGCCAAGCTGGTCGTGATTGTTTCCTTGTGAGGCGGCCAACAACTTTCTAAATCGGGTGCTTTTCTTCTGTGCATGTTACCATTGGAAAGTCTGGGTTGGCAAGGATTTGAAAAAAATCTGGCGCCTTCCTTGTATGAGAGGCGCCAATATCCTTTTTGGTGCCAACTGAGATTGTGAAATATTCCTGGAAAGCCGCTACTGGCCTTTTGATGATTTGTGGGCTTAAACGGATCAAACCCGTTACTGTAGAAGGGCTTCTTAGGGCCCAACGTGCAAAATGCGGGCGGTCAACGTTCGAGTTGACAGTCTGCGTGAGTGTTGGACGCCCTTATGGTGGATGTCAGTTATTAGCCGCCTGATGGGCCTGAGTAAGCCAGACCCATTACTGTAGTAAAGCCCCTTTGGGTCTAATGTGCGTTAGGCGGACGGTCAACGTTTGAAAGTTGATCGTCCGTTTAAGAGTTGGCCGCTTGTTTGAGAGTTGGCCGCCCGGACAATCAACATCAAAGTTGACCGTCCTAGGCCTTTCAGCTCTTGGGCCTGTTTTCCAATTAGGCCGTTAGAATGTTGACCGCCGTCTTGGACCTTTGTTGACTTTCTTAGTCCAGCCCATTTCTGGTATACCCATCAAAATCTAAAATCGAATTAAGATAATTACGAATTATAGAGTGAGTTAATTTTGACTTTGAAACCGAGAATGTGATAAATATACACACTTTTTTCTCCATTTGTGCATTCTATTTGAATAGTACATTACTAATTTGAGCATGGAAGAAGACTTTGAAAAGTTATCTCAGTGATACGATCTCTTTTCGATTTCTTTGGTGTATAAAATTTGTAATTCATTAATCCAAAATTTACCCTATAATTTATCGGATCGAATCTATATTCTATTATAATAGATAAAAATAAAATTAACTTAAAATAAAAATAACTCTATAAAAAATAAAATAATAATTCTACCTTTTAATAAAAATGTCATGAGTCTGCTAAAATGAGTTGGGATTTTTTTAAAAAATTATTATTTCTCAATTTCTGCGGTCCGTTCGGTTTCCGCGGAAGTCCGCCTTCTGAAAACAAGTTTTCGCTTCAAAACTTCAACCAGAGGGAATCCACGATCCGTGTGACCATATCTAAAATTGATTACCACCGTCGATAACACAAAAGCACTAACGGTTCAGATCTCCTCTATTACTCTCTAGAATTTCAAAACCTCCCTATAAATAGCGTTCCTTTCTCCCGCCTTTGGGCTATCCCGCTCAATCTTTTCAATTCCATAGCGCTCCCCTCGTCTCTTCGAGCATCGATCGCAATGGCCCGTACAAAGCAGACGGCGAGGAAATCGACCGGTGGTAAGGCCCCGAGGAAGCAACTGGCTACCAAGGCCGCTCGTAAGTCGGCCCCAGCTACCGGTGGTGTGAAAAAGCCTCACAGATTCCGCCCTGGTACGGTGGCGCTCCGTGAAATCAGGAAGTACCAGAAAAGCACTGAGCTGCTCATCAGAAAACTTCCGTTCCAGAGGTTGGTGCGGGAGATTGCGCAGGATTTCAAGACGGATCTGAGGTTCCAGAGCTCTGCGGTGGCTGCTCTTCAGGAGGCAGCGGAGGCGTACCTCGTCGGTCTGTTTGAGGATACCAATTTGTGCGCTATTCATGCTAAGAGGGTTACTATTATGCCCAAGGATATCCAACTTGCCCGGAGAATCAGAGGCGAGAGAGCTTAAATTAGTCGTCATGCTATGTGCTTCTTGTTGTGTTTCTCCTTTTACCTTGAGGGTTGGTTAGCCATAGTGGGATTAGGGTTTCTCATTTATTTTCTTTACGGTAATTAATCAAGTCTAGTTGTTTTCTATTGCACGTCTGTTCAGTGGAAATGATAATCTAGTTTTCATCACGGCTATAGAGATTCGCTTTACTATTTGTCTGTTCATGGGTGAGGTTGATTTACACGGAGTTCTGCAATTATGGCAATGTGTGTTTACCATTCGCTAAACTTCACCATTCAATAACTATTCAAAGTAAGCTGCTACTTAGACGGAACAATTATTCAATTTGGTATCAATTTTGTGTGAGTTACTATTCAAGTTAGTTAACTACTCGGTGTAAGACACTACCCATATTGAGATCTCAAGTATAGATGAGGTATTTATACCTTGATCAACTAATTTTGGGTGTGTTTGGTTGTAAATTTTTCATTTTAATAAAGTTTATTTGGCTTTTTGAATATGATTTTGATATAACGTAATGTCTTTCTGTAATTTCAAGCTGATAATTACTTTGATGATTATGGAATTAATGGTACATTTTTGAATAGTTTGTCATAGGATAACCCTTTAGACAGTGGTTTTGGTTGGATAACCATCTAGCTTTGGCCTCTTTAATGGGATTTTACTTGAATGTAATAAAATTCAAATTAATGAAAAAACCGTAAAAATACTACTGAATATTTTGTTCCACCAATAGAAACGACGAAGGATGAGCCATTTGACAACCCAAAATATGAGGATACATAGAAGAACATAGGACAGCAATTGCACAGATTATATCAATCAATTAACACTGATTTGCAACACCGGCAGCCTGATTCACTAAACTATCAGTTTGGTCCGACGACACCAAGTGTGTGCTTATCGGGTTTAATCCGATCATCCAAAAAGTATAGTTAGCGTGTGCCCACCACCCCAACAGAATACTTCATCACGCCGTGTAGTCATCACCTGCCGATCAATCATGGACCTTCATCGACGACTTTCACCAGCTCATACTCTACCATCGAGAGGTTGTTATCTTCTTTGACCATGAATTTAGCTGGCTCAGTGACCTCAATGCGTCCCCATTTGTCGACCACCAGTCTCATGGTCCCCTTGAACATGTCGATCTTCGCGTTACGGAGTATCACGGTTGTCCCGGCCTTCATTATGTCCACTGGGCAAGAAAGAGGAAGACAATGGCACATAAACAGCAAGACACCAACACAAGCAACAACAATTTTGAACAAATTGATCCTAGCTCGGATTGTCCACATGACCATAAACCTTCACTAGCAATATCAAGCCCCTAATTACAATCATTGAAGCATATATTGACCGATATAATATATATAAGTTGATGCTATCAGCATCAGGGCCTCCATAATACTGATATTTTTCGATACCATGACAGTCCTATTAAAAACGACCCTAACTGATACCGATATTTTCATCCATGATTATGGTTAATAGTCTAAGCCCATGCAAAAGATCTTAGGTCTTCTCTTTTATACCAATCCACAAAAGCACACAACTGTAAGCATTTCACTGGCAACTCAGATACCATATGTATCCATTTTATTTTCAGAGAATTTCCTTTAGATAGTCATATTATTGTTATATTAACGTGTTATTCTTATATTAAATAGAGAAATACAATATTGTATTGTGGAGTTGAAGGAAAATGTCCAAATACATGTCTTATTCTTTTCAAGAATCCATACTTGTAGCAATGAAATACTATTGTTCCTTCCCCAAATGAAAAATAATTGAAAAAAATATCTACCATATATTTTCTCTGTAAGGGACCAATAACACCTTGTTTATGTATCATTTGAAAGTTCATCGATGTAAAATGTGTAAGGTTAGAAAAGGCATCACAAAGGTGTGTTAAGTAGGTACTCAGATACCACATGCATGTACTAAAGAGCTATCAAGGTAAACTCAACTGATTGGATTAAAAATTAAATAGATGAACGATGGATATTATATCAAATAATTTAAATACTTATTTGATTTTTACTATTTATCAATCTAACTATTAATCCTGACTGTTGGGTTCACAGGAAGCCTACAAATTTAGGTTCACTTTATCAGCACTCGTATCTACATGCATAGAGCCGGTGCGAGATTGGGGTGGTTTGAGAAAGGCAAAAGAGCATATTGGTGGCTGCATACATGAATGCTTGCATGGAGGACAGGCAGCAGTTTCATTCCGGGTCCTCAAATTCCTTTATGGACTACTGTCACCTACTGAAATGGAAAGAAATAGGCCGGGATCATCTTACAGATTAATTCAGATAAAAGTCGTACTAGCATGGATGAAAATCGGCATCAGTATTAGCTGTTGTTATATCAATATCGGACATATTGTACATATCAGATAATACGTATCAGTATCGGATCTATTGGGTGGAAAAAACAATTCTAAAAATCGACCCTATCAAATCTATCAAATAGGGCTGTATTAGCCGACACGGAAACATAGTATGACATTGTCGTGGCAGTATTAGAAAATATCGATATCGAGGGACTCTAATATTGATATATATCGTCCGATATTTACATTCATAAGTGCTAGATTTGTATTCTTAGTACTCTTTTTCTTCCCTTTCAACTTTTTCTTTTGATTTTTTTGGTGGTAGGAGGGGAGTTGAGCAAGGGATGTTTCACTCAAATGCTGGTTATTTATTGTAAGACGACGACAACAAAAAGGCATAAAAACTGGACAAAAATATTGAGACATGAAGCTATAAACCTCGTACAAGCACCTAGCAACACCAAGAACTTCCCTCTGCTGAGGGATGTTTTATGACAATAGTCAAATTAATGAATATTATGACAATAATTAAATTAACTGCTACTAGTACTCACACAGTGAACATGTCTTCTGGTGTTGTCCTCGTGGAAGACATAGCCCATTGGGTCATAAGTGATCAAGTGATTAAAAAACAAGCCGATCGGTTAACTTCACTTCAAGCATGATTTTGTAAAGTGCATGTGACAATGTGCACAAAAGAAATCAAGAATTCTCCAATTCATTTCATTTTTAACAGCATATCACATTAGGTCAAAACTGATCATGTGGTTGAAAAATAGGCCAATCAATTAACTTCACTTCAGGCATCATTTTGCTAAGTGCAAGTGAGAATGTGCACAAAAGATATCCAAGGTTCTTAGATTCACATGATCTACTAAAATAAGAGTGCCAACAATAACTCAAAATTTTCTGTTGAGCAAATGAAATCCTCATGTCATTATTAACGTCAAACACCAATCGTCCACTACAAATGCAACGCAGATTTGTGACACCAAGTACAATTATTTCAGTTCCAAGATGATCTTTGATAAAATACGAATATGATGACCACGATGATGCTCCCCATTTGGCTTCCTCCCCCCAAAAGTTACTTTATTCATCCGGTAAAAAAAGATATCTATTCAAGGCACCAATTGATGCCCAGGTAACTAGTCAAGACACCAACAAATGCCTAGGCAACTAATTCCTAAAATTTCCCATCTCTAAGGTCATGTAAATAAGACTCCATTTCTTCAGTGGTAAATTTAGAAACATTAATCACAAAAAAAGTTAGAAACATGGTATTCATGAAATGGGGCATAAACAGGAGGACAAGTTTATCAGGCTATTCGTAATTAAATATCTTTGCTCTGAAAACAAATGTAACACAACTAGATTTCTATTGATTACGCTTGCTAAAGCATCTATTGTAAAACCAAAAAACGACATCAGCATTTGCAAAACTAGCCCAATTCACCAACCTGACCCTATCTCCTTGACCACTTAGGGTAAGACTATCTTTTCAACCCATACGGATACGGGTTAGCACAGTTGGCAAAGATGACTTGGAGTTTAGTGATCGGATTTGTGGTATTGAGTTTGATTCCTACTGCCATGCTCCTATACTTACCCTGTGCATAGCTTTTGCAAGTAAAGGCATGCACCTGAAATTTGGTCCAAGCCCACAAAAAGAGGGGGTGGGGATTCTAAGTTACCAAAAAAAACAACAGTCTTTCCAGTTGAACACAAAATAAACTCAATTTGTGCAGGGCTAGATTTGGTTAAAGTGGCTCCGTAGGTATAAGCGTCAAGAAAATCATGTTTTTAGTCTACCTTTACCAGCTGAGGAGATAGGAATCAGGTTCTGAACCTCACAGGCTCACAGATATAGATTTCTAGCATTTTGCAATCAAAGTCAAATCATGCAGAAGTGGTGTTTGATAAGGCCTGATTAGGGTGGCCTGTTGGGTCAGCATCAAGATCTACTAGATGAGGTTAGAAGAATTTTATGTTTGATAAATTGTTTCAGGTTGGTACGGATTGCCCACAGGGTCAGCATCCAGAAGATCAATTGATTTGAACATCTATTTTTCCCAGCTGAGATTAAAAGCAGCATGACCTTAGCGGGCTCAGAATGGTAGCTACTTTATAAAAGGGGTACTCCTAGTGGCTACCTCACTACTTAATCTTCTTCTGCATGCCATTGCCAAGGACAGACACCACTGCTCCATCTCCTCACAAATGGAAAAACAAAAAGAAGTGGCATAAGAAACTGGTCTCATCGCCTGCACACTCTACAGTGTGCTCACATCATGGATGTGAGCACTAATGTAATTTAACTGAATACCTATAATGCATACAATAATCCTTGATAACGCGAAATTGGATTCTTCAAACAATACAGTAATGGATCACTAATAGACTCTTCTCAATAAGAAGAGTCGAATAATGAATCAACTAGCCAACGAATGAGATGTGTTAAGCGAAGACACAACAATGATTTCAGACAAATGAAAACTTGTCAGGTAGTTGACAGTTAGATGAGCGAAAGAAAACAGCATCAAAGTTCGCGGTAAAATGCTTAATCCTAGGAACAATCCGCACGAATCTTGAGAGAGAATTCGATTAGGTTAGACAATGTGTGGTTGGTAAACAAGGATCGGTTTTTTAGCAAGGTACGGAATGTATCGTCGAATAAGGATGTATTTGGTATTTGGATATTTTTTGTATCCATGATTTGCCAATCACGGATGATTGATTATGTGAATGATTGACTATGAGCCCATTAAAATGAAATGTGAACATTTGAAATAGGGTGATCCTGGTGACCTATTTATGCAGAATTTCACTTTAATGTTAATATTCCAAATGGTATCACATACAACCAAAAACTTGTCTGAAACCATTGAGAAATATTGGTATGAAATTGAGTCTTCTAGATGATTTGCTGGGAACCCCGGTAAAAAGAGAGAGCAATGCTGGGAACCATTTATATGTTGAATGCAACTTGTATGCAAAAGGCAATCAAAAGACAATCTATGATGTAATTAAGTATGTTAAAAGTGCAAACTGGATTTGGAGATACAGACATCTGCCATCAGCAATCATATCTCACTGAAAAGGACATCACAAAACACACCAAAAAGTAGCATATGTAATGAGTGCAAGTTTGTAGCATCACAGGGTTCCCTAGGATAATATAAATAAAAAGGATTATTGATGATCCTACTGACATTTTGGAATTATTCAACCATTGCTGTCCACAACATATGACCACTTTACCTCCATTTTCAGTTAGTTTCCATAGATAAAATAACATGGTATCAATTAAACAACTCACCACTTTTTGAAATGGACTAGTAGTTAAACAAGTCGTGATATAATTAGTAGAACTGGGGCGAATAATCTGAATTCTTAGATTTTGGGCAAAGAATGATAGAATGAGATGAGAAATCAGAAGAAATAGGATCGGGAAGACAAGAATGAGAGGAGAATCAGACTTAACATTAATTTCCAATATCCTCTACAAACTTCAGATTCAATACAAATACCAGATGTGATTCCTTCTGTTACAGCTACCCTCCCAATTCCTGGCAATACTACCTGAATATGAAATCTGATAGGTTGTTAGCTAATACCACAGATGGACCATTAGGATAGATGATATGTAAGATATAAGATCTTTACCTATTCTAGTTAACTGATTAACACAGGACCGTTAATAAGCTTCATCTTGTTCTTCTAGTATGACAGAAGTTGGATCGCTGAACTATGAACCCTGCCTCCGCTTGATCCTTGCCAAATAGTCTGGTCGAGAAGACCACCGCTGCAGCAGCTGCTTCATGACAATACCCCTTCCTCCAAATCTTCCTTGTCCTCAAGGAAGAATTCAGTGAACTGGGCCTTCATGAAATCTTAATCTTCCCAAGTTGCATCTTCTATGGGCAGATTACTCCATGAGTCAGCGCCTGCCTTACCAGAACGCCCTTTCTCTGGATTGTAAGACTTGGAAGGGACCCATAAACATTCCTAAATTGTCATTTACTACGGGTAAGGATGGTTGCACTGCATTTGTTCTGCCTGCCTTTTTTTCCAAGAATGACACATGGAATGCAGGATAGATCTTTGAATCCATTGGTAGCTCCAGTTTATAGGATACTTCTCTCACCTTGGAAATTACTCTGAATGGCCTATAATACTTGGCTGTCAACTTCAAAATCTTCCTTAAGGCGACTGTAGTCTGTCTGTAGGGTTGTAATTTCAGGTATACCGCATCTCCTACCACAAAGTGCCTCATAGTATGCTTGGTATCTGCATACAACTACATTCTATTTTGTGCATGAGCTAGCTGTTCCTTTAAGAATTGGATCATTGCTCTCCTTTTCTGCAATAGCTTGGCCACTGATGCCACCTTGGGTTCATCACTACAGAATCACAATTGTGGAGGTGGAAACCCATACAAGGCCTGAAATGGGGACATCTTGATTGTTTGGTGATAAGTTTGTACCACCATGCAGTTAGTGATAGCCATTTGATCCAATGTCCCCGCTTCTTTGACACCATGCACCTCAGATAAGATCTAAGCATTGGTTCACCCTCTCACTTTGGCCATCAGTTAAAAGGAAATAAGAAGTGTTCAAGTGTATTGTAGTTCCCATGAGGATTTCCAAAAAAGACCTGTAATACTTTACCTCTGTCTCAAACAATACTAGCAAGCACTCCATATAGTTTGATGATATGGCCTAGGAACAACTGTGCCACTTTTATTGCAGTAAAAGGGTGAGCAAATGCAAAAAAGTGTGAGTACTTGGTGAATTGATCCACAACCACCAAAATAGTATCTTTATCCTCTGGTTTTTGGCAACCTTTAATTACATCCATGGTAATATGGCTCCATGAGTACAATGGAATGGGTAACTGCTGCAGCAGTCCTGGATAAGCCTTTCTCTCATTCTTATTCTTTTGACAAACTTCACAAGACAACACTAATGATTCAAATTGCTTCAATAGATTGGGCCAGTGGAAGAATTGTTGTGCACTTCTGTTGGTTGCTACAACACCAGAGTGGTCCTGTCACTTAACTCATGGGCAATTAAAAGTAGTTTCTGTCTCAATGCTGTAGCAGCACCGACACAAATCCTGTCCTTATACTTGAGTATCCCCTTGTTGTACTTGAAAATGGTTGGGAGTCTGGCTGCACTAAGAGGCTAGCTATAATCTCCCTGACCCATAAATCTTCATCAAACTTTGCACCGCTTCTTGTATCCACGTGAGGACAATTAAGGTGACAGCAGCACAGTGAACTTCTTCAACATTAAATCTTCTGGCCCAGGCATCTGCTACTATGTTCTCCCTTCCCTTCTTATACTTAGAACACATAATCTAACCCCCACAAATTGGTTAGACTTTTTTGCTGTAGAAAGGAAATCACCTTTTGTTCTAAAATGTGCTTAAGATTCTCATGATCAGTTTTGAGAATGAATCGCTGATCCTATATATAGTGCTTCCACTTAGAAACTGTCATTAGGATGACCATCAGCTCTCTCATGAATGGATAGTCCCATGTTCTTCAACCCAAAACCCTTGCTCAGATAAGCAATCGGTTTGCCCTGCTGCAAGAGACGCACCCCCATTCCCCTTGAAGAAGCATGTCTTAATTACTAATGGCAAGGAAAAATTAGGCAACGCCAGCACTGCAGCTTCAATTATCGCGGTTTTAAGAGCCTGGAAAGCCTCTTCAGTTGCTGAATTCCTGTAAATGCATTCTTCTTGAGCAATTCTGTTAATGGTTTGCTGAGAATACCATATTGGCAAATGAACTTCCTGTAATAACCTGTCAGCCCCGGAAATCCTCTTGAGGATTTAATGTTGTTTGGAACCAGCCATAACTTCATGGCTTCAATCATATCTACATTTCATTCTCTCAGCAAAGAGGGTATGCTTTTTGAATGAGAGGAATACTAGTCTTAAGTTTTCATGGTGGGTTTGCAAAGAAGGGATATGGACTAGTACAACATCAAAGAAAACTAAGACAGACTTCTTTAAGTATGGCTGGAAAATTTGGTTCATAAGGGACTAAAAGGAGGCTGGAGCATTAGTAAGGCCAAATGGCATTACTTTAGATTCATAATGCCCCTCATATGTTCTGAAAACAATTTTGTGTATATCAGGCTCAAACATCCAAATTTTGATGCTATTCGGATCTTAGATCTAGTTTGGAGAAGATAGAAGACCCACGCAACTTATGGAACAAATCATCTATGATGGGAATGGAAAATTTATTCGTAATGGTAACTGAATTAAGTAGTGTATAGTCTATGCATAACCTGCATGTGCTATCCTTTTTTTACTAGCAATACACGGGAAGCAAAAGGGCTTGGGCTTGGGCTTGGTCGAGTAATTGACGATCATATCACCTCAAAAATTTGGTGTTCTATCTCTGATGGGTCCAGTTGTGCAATGGGCCAATCCAATCCCAGGGCCCAACTGTCAGCACATGAAGAAGGGCAATGGCCAAACGAATAACAGCCAAAGCCCTAGGAAAAAGATCGATCCAACCCAGCCTAGTCACAACTACAGCAACTAAGATGAGGCCCAGAGAACGACGGGCAAAGGCGACAAGGATCAACGGCCTAACCGGAAACACAGACGGACAAACCAATAAGAAAACCTCTCAGCTAGAGTGGTCAGAACATGCACACGCAGTGGTCAGAGCATACGTATGCAGGCGCAGCCTGCAGCCGTTGTCTCAGAAATCTGACGAATGCACTAAAGGGATCGCTCACGGCTGTGTCACTGTCACAAAGCGACAACTGACAACAGCGGCTCCCGTCAGCAACCTAACGGTCGACGAATCTTGATAGGACACCTATTACACACCTTGACGCCAAAGCTTTCTCCACGAAACATTACAAATACTCCTCGTTGTCGCAGAAGGAAGAGGAACTGGGGGAGAGAAGGAGAACTCTCGTACGCACAAAGGATCCCCAACTGAACAAACCCCCATGCGAGATACAAGAGTTAAGAAATGACCAAGCTCCCCTTCCCTCTCACAGTTCTTCCTCTCCATCCCCAAAAGCAGCTCTGCATCTAGTACCATCCAGTGAGCCACTCACCGAGTGCACCTCTAGTGAGCTACTCCAATTGAGTGCCTTTCTCCATCTCTTAGCCGCTCCCCGAAGAGCACTTTCCAATGAACCACTCACTGAGTGCCACATATCGGAGCTCAGTCCTCCATCTCTCTAAACAACTTTTTGTCGAGCGCATACAGGAGCCCAGTCCTCCTCTCACATCTCCCACATAAATGCAACTCTATATTCTCTCACATCCTCATTGTATGTTTCTATTTTCCGAAAAAGATTTCTAATTTGAGCGTCGGAGGATAAATCAAAAAGTAAATCCTGCCAATTCTCTGACCTCTTGTTCGCTGTTTGTGGTGCGCAAGTTCCAGATTAACAGAGACGAAGACCGAACCTACTCTAATTCGACCCGCAATGGAAGATCAAATGACTCTCTAATCTATACCACAGCTCGAATCATGGGATGCATCAATCTCATTTTTTTGGAAATGATTATATTTATATGGTCTCAAATTGATTGGCTTAGAGTTTGGTTGTAATGGAATTTTTTGGTCATGGTTACTTTTTTGAGGTAATTGACTTGGCTCCTAAAAAATGTCCTGAAATTCAGAAAGCAAATCTCTGATGAGGGGATGAGGCAATACTTAGCCTTCAGCATCAGATATAGCATAGAATTGGCCAACAAACCCTTCACCAGTACTTATCCACCTAGAGGCCCTCTGGGTTTTCTCAGCAGCGCTTCCTAACCCAACCTCCATTGAAGATGGGAGACTCCACCATTGGGAATGGAAATTGAAGTGGTCTTGCTAAACAGTCATCAGTATGAATGGAAATTCCTGTGGCCTTGGAATTCAAGGCATTAAGTTTGATAAGGACAGGGATACTGGATTGCCTAGAGTTATGATCTCTTGTAAACTGGAGCCAGGTGGTGAGGGAAGAATACATTTGGAATCTAATGGATAGCTCTCAGCCTGCTTCCCACAAGTCTCTACATCATGATCTACTACCTTGGATTGTAAGACTCCTTTTATCTCATCCAAGAACTGAGAAAGTTTGTTGTCCAATTTCTGTTCTAAAGACTCCTTGTGTTCTTCGATTCATGATGCTGCGGCATCCCATTATACAGACAATTGCTGCTGTACTTCTCCTCTAGGTTGTTGCAAAATACTTTCCTGAAACTCCTGTTGCCATTGCTGAAGCTGTTCCTAATTTTATTCTTCTCGTTTGTCATGATTATCTGTGAATGTCTCCAGATTACTCGAATCCTTGGGATTGAACTGGAGCTTTGACACCGGATGTGATGTAATGAGTATAATTGGGGTGAATAATCTGAATTCTCAAATTTGGGGTAGAGAATGAGAGATTTGAGATAAGGAAGAGAGGAGAATTAGACTTGACATTACTTTTCAATATCCGCTACAAGCTTCAGTTTCAATTCAAATACCAGATGTGATTCCTTCAGTTACAGCTACCCTCCCAATTCCCGCCAATACTACCTGAATATAAAATCTGATTGGTTGTTAGCTAATATTATAGATGGAGCACTAGGATAGATGACATCTAGGATATAAGACCCTTAAGTATTCCAACTAACTGATTAACACAGGACCGTTGATAGGCTTCATCTTGTTCTTCTAGTATGACAGTAGTTGGATTGTTGAACTATGAACCCCGCCTTTGCCTGATACTCGCCTGATACTCTGCTCACCCAAGCCAATGCTGCAGAAGCTGCTCCATGGCACAAGTCTCATGTTTCTTATTAAGTGCAATCTACCTTCAATTTCAGAAATGCGACAAAGACAAACACTAGTGAAGTCATATGTTCAATACAAAAAAAAAAAAAAAGTATTTCCCTCCATGTAACGCTACTGGTTTAACAATTTTACATGATTCACTAGGCAAACTAAGGAGATATAAGTTACCACACACTGCACAAAGATTGGGCATCATACGAAACACCCACCAATTCAGTACAGGAGATATAGGTTACAAAGTGCTTCAGTTTATGAAGAGAGGAAACATGTGCAAATTATCCACAGACAAGATGACAAGAACATGAAGGGCGAAATATATATGCGAATTAAGAATCCTGATAAATTAACCACTAAAAACTAACAAAAACCAATAAAGCTTTTGTCAAAGAAGTAAAGCTAGCTATGTAACCAAGATATATACTGCACACCAAATTTGCTTTAAGATAAACATAGTTAAACCGAAAATGCAAAATGAGCATATAAAAATCACTTGCATATAACCCATAATGCTTTCCAGTTTTTTTCTTTTGGGTGGAATGACTTTCAATTTCAGTAGGCCAATTCAAGGTACTTCTCTTATGTCATTTAAAAAAAAATTGAGATACATAAACAGCAAAAATTATTAAAAAGCATCCCTATTCTCACATGACACTTCAGAGAGTCATAAAAGGGGAATTTTGTGGAACACTCGTGGAAGATTATACAAATCTTGTACTAAATTGATCTTGAAGAAAATTCACCATATTGCTTTCATCATGGATGATCACTTTATTGCAACTCATCCACAATAACAAAAGTTATATCGTGATTGTGGTTCATTTGTAAATTATTGTCCAGATAGATATCGTAATCAGATACAATTTTATCACCTATATTTGGAAGAAACGACTGGAAAGATCCCTTCCTTTCTTTTGCCATAAACCAATAAAATGAAAGAAAAGCAATGCCAAGATTCTTTCTTTCCTATCCCATTTCATTTTTTTCCGCTAACCCTTTTATAGCCATCTGAGTATTAATCACACAGCGTGTGAAGATTAGGGTTACAGGAGTTCCGAAACGTATTCTCAGAAAAACCAAACATAAACAAACGAAAAAAAGAAACACAAAGATCCAGTCTTAATGTTTCCGATAAACTAAATAACGTAAAATTAAAAAAAAAAAAAGCTTAACAAAACTAGACTGATATACCTTGATCATTACGAGCAGTGAAAATGATAGCGCCGGTCTCGTCGCCTATGAGGCACTCGGCGATGCGAGTGTTGCGAAGGCTCTGAGACACCGGTCGGCCTCTCTTCAACTCCGCGTTCGCACTCAAGACCTTCGCAACCAAGGTGTGCCCGCTCGTGCCGGGCTTCAACTGATCGACCTTCGTGAAAACCGGCTTCCTCAGCGCAGGCTTCACGGCATTGTTCTGCTGCCGCTTCTGCTGTCCGTTGCTCCCCGTCGCCGACATCGTCTCTCCTCGCCGATTGAAAATCCCTAAACCTCTCTCCCTCTGGAAATGGAATCTCAGGAACAATCGTGAATTAGTCTCTCTCTCTCCCTCTCTCCGACTACGCGCTCTTCTGTCCCTCTTAAAACGTGCACGGCACTCGCGCTTCTTTCACTGCTATTTTTGGAATTTTTTGTTTTTATTAGTAGCCCTTGCTTGGCATGATTTCGCAAAATTGAAAAATATTATTTACACTA